>DWMG01001245.1:0-15729 GCA_018244855.1 Elbella merops
TTATAATCTCAAACAGAAATAATTATGAGGCGCTAGCTGCGTTTCAATATTCGGCAAAATGTCGAGCGTATAATCAGTCATGTTAAATCAGCACTGAATCAAATTGCTATAAAACAGTACCGTTGGAGCTGTTAATCGGAATGCATAAAATCGATCATAAACACAATGAAACAGACCGAAACTAACGTTCAGCAATTCCATCGCATTGAACTTTATCGACTATAACGCCACTTTCTAAACTGCATCATTTGAAATGGTTTCTTCTGCCATTTATTTTTATCATGATAAACAAGGTTATAATGATTTTTCTTGTGAGTTTTATTAAATAATCCCTAAAACCATCGTATCGTTTGCTTTCAATTTCATTACTTCATATAACTCTTAATAAATTATAAGTCCACGTTATTGCTAGACGTTCTTCTTGTACATGCCTCACATTTCATACACCCTCGCCGGATTCGGAGACTGGTGACTTACTTAACTTCTGAACAATTAAGTAATTGCAGGATGTTTCAGTAGAAACCACCCATAATCTAAATAGTAACAGACATTCAGGGCCCGTGTTGTATCACAGATACTCGTCGGCCATTAGGACCCGAACGCGTTGTCAAACGTACGACTTCCCTTCGCCTCCTCAAAGAACCGTGACCTATTTGTATACCTAACGAGTAGTGCTGCCAGATCATTAATAACGCGCAGGATAAATACATTTCTACGGCAATATTGCTGTTTAATATTGTTTCGATTGCTAAAAATCTTTCAAAGTTAGATAGAATCCGTATCTTATATTCGAAATAGCAGGCAGCACTGTAAAAACTAAACAAAAATTTATTTTTTGTACTAAAAACCACTTCGAAAAACTTGTTTTATCTAATACATTATTAAACAATAGGTACACGAATATTATGGACCCTATGTCACTTCGCCGTCCTTGTCGTTAAATAAGATATCAGACATGTGTATTGAACTTATAAATTGTCCAAGATACGAGTATTATTCTAAAATCTTTCGAAAACTTCTAAATGCCGACCTTGAAAATTTAGAAAATGTTTCTACTATAATGTAATAATAAGGACGTGAACAATTTGCTGCTTTGCCGAACAAACTTGCTGCTAAAAGTCATCCATCCAAAGTCTGACCGCGTCCCGCAATGCTTTACTTGACAACTTGTTACAAGTATTATTCCTTCTATGATCATTTGAATTTTGTAAAATCATATTTCTATCAAGAGATATTTCACTAAGTGTAAGGTGTTAACGTAACTAATACAGATTACAATAGGATGTCTCTAAAATTTGAAATTATAAGAACCGTCGCCTTAAATTCAGGTTTTCGTACGAAGATAACCTGTAATATATGAATATTAGAGTTCACAGAGTGGGAACCTTGCTCGCGATATGGCCACACTATCCAACAATCATCTACATAATGTTTGCAAAACGGGCGAAATTTAACATACATTTGACTTACAGTTTTCACGTGTTTATTACGCGTTCTGACCTGTTATTTCGCGATACACCTTTATATTCGGACGTGTTATTACTGTAAATGATTTAGGTTTTTGAGGTAACGTAAGCGTTCACGATATTTTGTGCACTACAACTGAGACAACTGCTCCACTTTACTTTGTTAAGACAAAACATTATATGCTAAATAATATTTTATTGATACCTTTACATAAGTTAAGACATAATTATATTTATTATTATTGTATTGGTGACGTTACTTATAATAAGATAAACTTTATTTACAACATATCGTTTACGATATTAATTCTGGACGAGTCTAAAGAAGCTTTTTTAAACTGTTTTTAAATGAGGTTTACTGAAAGGAATATGAAACAATATGGAAAGTATATTAGAATGTGATTTGGTAACCTACACTAAGATGGCTACTAATATATGGCAACAAATTTTCGTTCAATTTTGAATTAAAATGGGTACATATGTATATAGGTAACATGACATAAGTACGAAATAATTTCTAAATTTGCAATTTAGGTGTAAATTAGTGATTAAAATCTCACTTACCGCCACGGACTTCGCAAACCAAGACCAACGCCGAACCTTCTTCTAGGGGGCCGACCACGCCAGAGACGTCCGCCCCGGATTTGTCGTAGAGCAGCATTTGATGTGGTGGTACTGGAACAAAGTTGGGCTTATAATCTTCAAAAATAAGTAGTATTATTAACAATACTATAAGATAATGCCATGCCGGACCTTTATTTACGCTTCTATGTAAAGTTAATGAAAACGATATTTCAAGAATGCCCTATTAATTAAGAAAAATTACACAACATTATTATTTCAAATTGAGAATACTTTTTAAGGAACTTTTTGTATGCGTAAATAATACTGCATAATATTAATTTCACTATAATGTAATTTAATTATAATTTAACATAAATCCTAAACCAAGTCTCATCAAGCTTTCGTCACCCCGTAAATACCTATATGTTTTAAAAAAGTTAAGTTTCCTCCGAAAAATATATTTTTTTCCTTTTACGTCTACATACAAAACCGAAATACTCAAGCATTACATCAAAGAAGCGCGAAATCGTGTTAAATATAAATATATCCAAGCACACCCGACACCCCTTACAACGCAATGGAATTAAATTTGATTTCTGAGCGCTACGCGACGAATGCTTTATTATATTGTATTCCATACCTTATTCACATCTTGATTGGCTTAAAATCATTATACCACTTATCTTTCAATATAATATACACATTTTACGAGCTTCGTACGAATCATTCATTTACGGGCTTACTGTTACTATGAACTGTTGTTAATACAATTTACAGCCAACCTTAAAGGAAACCATTTAATTATTTTATAATCCCTACAAATTTCACTGCCAATTTAATAAGAAAGCTTATAAAACCTTTCTACCGTACTGCGCTGTACCTCAGATATTTTTAGCTTTCTAAGTAACTAGTTACTGGAAAAGAAATACAGCAAGCATAAGCTTAATTTATTTTATTTATAAGTTTTATCCAAGTTAAACCTATTGTTAGTCTTAAGTATTACTGGAAAGGATTGTTTTTTACCACCTCAGTTTCAAGTACATCCTGTATCAGTTTACCAATTTGGGGCTGTACCTACGTATTCATTACATGATGACATTGGATATCACACTCGTAGTTGCTAATTTTCAACATTTTGGGCTGCTTTCATGGTCATCATTAATCCTTTTATTATTCCACTGTTAGTCGCGGGTCTCCTCTCAGAATGACCGAGTGGCTTCTACAAGTTTACAAATTGATACGATCTAAATACTGTCTGATTATTATAATGTTAACATAATGCTACGAATACGATATCAGTCACAAAACGAAATGGTCAAATATCACTATCCTTACAAGCCTGAATTGCTTCAATATGACTACTATTTCATTCAGCCAAATGTCCCGTCCCTATCACATCTTTCTAACATTCTGGTACATTCGCTTAAATTTATTAAATTTTCCATTTAATTATTATTGGCTCATATTACAAGCAAGCCGAAATATATTTCTATATTGTTAACGATGTAGATTAAAGCCAAGTATTATTTACAGTCATTATTAATCTGATTTCAACAGCCATTGTAACATGATTTCTTAAATTATAATATACCCGTACTAATACAAAATCAATTTAACAAAGGTGCTCTGATCTCTTTTCATTAAAGTATTTACGGGTAAATAGTACGAGTATAATTGTCTGATCTTTGAATTTAATTAAGCATAATTTATCCAAGTACCGTCTTTATGGTGATGTAATTATGAATAATTGGGTTACTTGGTAGTCGATAGTACAATTACTTTGTAGTACCAATCTTTGGACAAGAAGAATTTTTTAGCAAATTACCTCTTCACTCGACTTGCCTAATGGATTTCAATGGTTGCACGTATGAAATGTAGACATTTTTAAATGCTTTGTTCTGCGCAAAAGAAAATTTACTTCCCTCATCTCTTTTGCTCGCGTCTTTCGTCGCCTTGAATAGGGTAATTTCTTTGAAAAGCTCACCGTAGTTTGCTCGGCATTTTACAAGCGGTATTCATGTGCTTATCGTTTTGAAATATTTCTTACGGAATGCAAATGAGAGTTCATAACATTATTTGATGAAAGCGGCACAAGTTCCCTTATGAGCTGAGAGGGAAGGAAGTCGCTTGTGACGCTTTATTCGGCTCGACGTGTTCTTAATTCGGTGTGCTTTCAAACCGCTTCAATATGATAGAGTTCTGCCTCTCACGTGCCGTTTCCAGGCATTTAGTTTAACTAGATAAATACGTTGGAATCTAACTATGTTAGTCGTCAGTTGTCAAGTTAGTCTACACTAATAATTCACTTAACGTTCGCCATCTTGCCAAAGATAAGGCTCAACACGCTCTCGCAAAGATAGGATTGAGGCGACCTGATTTAGAATTGATTAGCTTTTGCGCTTACCTTCGTTAGGTGATTAATTTATCTTTGGCAAATGTCCATGTCCGATTTGAAGTGCTGTAGGTATCCAAATTAGCAAAGAGCTCCCTGCGGTAGCTAGTACGCAGTGATGCTTTATATATGACGATAATTCAAGATTAATATTTTTTTGATATCTACGTATTGTTGTCAACAAAACTTAATATTTCTATATTATATTTATTTCAATTTCCTGAACATTGATAAATCACTATAAAAATAAAACTATATTTAGTAAACCTCATAACGAGTATCAAATTAAAAGTAAGGCGGGCGTTAATTTTTAAAATGTGCTATCACTAACTTTACCGAGTGTTACATAATTCGTCTTAAGATTGATATATCGCGTAACCATTCTCAAGTAGCCACAACAAATTAGTCCACTACTCTGGGGTATGTGTGAGTCGCCCCCTTCACCCGCACACATACCGTAAGCGGACTCCCCACTAAGTTAAACACTTACACCCATTAAATTATTTTAACCATGAAATCATTGAAATACTCATTATCCAATGACTCTTTATATGTGCACTTAAATAATTTAAAACATTTTACTGTAAAATAGTACCTAAACATATAGACGATTATATTATGTACCAGCTCAACTCACCCGGTTCTTGAGGTAGCCTGACTACTTTCAGGTTTATCCAAGCTCCTTATTCGGACTGAGTCTTTGCCACTCAAGCCAGTAAACGAATTATTAAATAAATATTCAATATTATACTATGAAATTCGGGTAATCAATGACAGGGTCTTAATTTTTTCAGTTTACTTCAGTAAATTGTATAAACAATTTAAATCAAAAACTCGGTTAAGCTCTATTACTACCGGTCTGCGAGTTGCTTGAGTGGTCTTAAGCCACGATATTATCTGATTGAGTCTAATTTCCTATTAAATTCGAACTGTCCTGCGGACGTTATCCGTGTCACCGCGGACGGGCGACGTTTTATCGCGTCGCTGAGCGGATCTAGTCGACAGTTCATAATTAAAATGTCCGCGCGCCGTCATTACTTACGCCGCCAGTCCGCGACTCCACCGTAATGACTAAATTGATTCCTGCTGGTCGCTCTATAAAAACTTGTTTGTGTGTACTTTATTAATAGAAAACATTAAATCTCCAGTTTTAAAATGTTAATGTTTGCTCTTAACATTAATACTGAAGGACTCTATTATGGTTAATATACTAATGCACCAGGTCCCTTACGAGGCAAGAACAGAACACCAAGTGCCAAATATACGAATATCTATCCTTACAGACTCAACGCACTTTTTCAACGTACACTTTGTGTGGATACACACGACGGGTTCGAAGATTTCTGATTCCCCCATCAGCTAGTATCCTATCTATTTGGTCAAGATAGTCATATTTATATAAAATGTCTGCCAACCCGCACTTGGCCAGCGTGACAGACTATGGCCTTCACCCTCTCAATATGAGAGGAGACCCATATTCCAACAGTTGAATTATAATGGGTCGATTATTATTATTATCATATAAAATACAATTTTTTCATCATTGTCATCATCAGTCTAAGTCCACCGCCCAGCTCGACTTCTCCTATGTTGCTGCTCGTAGATAGTCAGAATATTTAGTCGTGTCTAGATAGACTGTGCTATTTCGTGCCAAACTTAGTTGCACTTTGTCTCTTACGACACCCTGTATCCCGTCATGGGGTCGGGCATGTATTCTTTCTGCGCCCCGATACAGAAAACTTTTGCTATTCTTATACTATTCATTGTTCACGATACACATGTATGAATATAAAATAGTCATAATGCTTGTATAAAACTAGTAAAATCTAAAGGGAACGTCAAGTGCAATTTTGCTATACTGGTCTCTATATATATTTGCGATTGTCCATGTTATCGCGCGAACCTACCGAAATCGCGTTGTAAATTTCATTGCTTGCCTCCTAACACTCTTCTACAAGCTACGGGCCCTTTAACGACTTGCGAGTGGGAAAATATTACGGTTATATAAACATTTATCACTTTCCTGTAGATAAAAGGAAAATTGCCGTATAAACTTCTAGCCCTCGTCTCTCACGAACAAACTTAAATAAGGCTTTCGCTTAAATACACATTGTTTTACTTTTTTGTATTATAGCAACAACAAACGAGAATTCAGGTTATATAGTGCAAAACGGAGAGTGGATTACGTGACAATTTGTATCTGATTTTAGATGTCATTGAAGTTACTGAGGCACTTTACAGAAATAACTCCCTTAAGGACTGCACTGCAAAGGATTAGATACAGATGCCAAATTTTAGATATTTAAATAATTTTCAACCTCACCTATTACAGTTAGACGTATTTGAAAGTTTCGTGTCGGCGAATTCTTGAAATCCACTCGACAGCGGTACACGCCCTCGTCATCCAGCTGCACCGAGCTCAGTGTGAGCGCCGCCGGCCGAGCCACGGTCGCGAAGTACGCCCTGGGACCGAACGCCCCAGGGTCTGACCACTGGAGCGCCTTGTTGAACGATCGTCCTCGTACGTCGAAACTAGAACAACATTATTTGTTATTATTATATCGTTCCGCCAAGTTCCTTAGATTTAAGACATGTTTCAAAATATGCATTTGCTTGTTTTTGTTATTTTTAGAAGATCTGTACGAAACAAAATGGCGATGTAATTAATGATGATAATAATGTTAATGGTGAACGAAGACAATACGAAGAATAAAAGAATAATTCATTTAGTCTTTTGTATACGCGAATAATTTGTATGTTGAACATTTAATTGAGCTGGGCATTTACGAAAATTCAATAACGATTACAAATGCTTTTAAGTGTTATAAAGTAAGAATTAAGGGCGCCGGTTACAAGCGGAAGACGTCTACGCCTAAGATTAAGTCACTTATCAAAATTATCTCATAACTTCGTTTATCTTTGCTAACCCTACTTTGATTGTTATAAATTCTACCTTCCAATGACAGCAGCCAGGCGTTGGTAACACAATTATAAATCCCATTCCACTTTAATAAAAGTGCGTAAATTGCCACATGGGCCGCGCCTTAATTCATTTTCTGGGCCAAAAAAAACTGTCAAATTCTAGAATAAAATAAGGAAGCGCCGGTGAAGTTTTTCAATTTCCGGAGCAGGCTACGTTTTCTCAATTTTCCAACCTCCGTCCTAATTTATACAGCAAGAAGCTTTGAGAGAGATGATTTGATTGTACACCCTGCTGTTCTCAGGTAAATTTAACAATTTAACTACGCTTTTTATGACGGCATTATCCCCGCAAAGCGTTCGCTCTCGCCCATTATTGCCATCCAGATACTTATAATTGCGATTCCTCGTTATCGTTGCCTCAGTAAACAGTTACCTTCAGGTGATTTAAATTCTCCAACGGCGTACCGAATTATATCTCATTCAGCTTCTTTGTGACGGATTTACGATGACTTATAAATAACTCAATCTTCGTTACGAAAATCTTTCATGTTCTGTCACATTCACTTCTCATCCGAATAATAAATAGCTCACTTATGTATGAAAAAGACTGAAATTTTATTTCAAATTCTATATGAAAATTTTGCAGTTATTTCAGCTCATTGTTTACTCAACGTAAGAACAACTCAACTCAAAGTAAGGAAAAGGCAAATGTAAAAAATATTAAATGTAAAATCTGAACTATTGTAATGCACAATGAAACACTAGAGCCAGCGAAATAAAAGGGAGTCCAGTGTTATCTTGCATTTTTCCCCTTCATCAATCGCACTTTATTGTAAAAATAACCATCCTTATTATGTCTGACATCAGCTCTGATAGAAATTGTTTCCAATAAGAAAAATAAGGCTCCTTTCCTTGTGTTCACAAAGACACGGGCAGTGTTTCAGTATTCTACTCATTTTCCCGACTGCAGCTAAATGGATTACTGTCAGTTTTTCAAACTCGTATTGAATAATGTTTCTTTTAACGCGGACAAAGAAACTGCTAGTTACTGTTGCGTAAGTTGAATAACGCGGATTAATACCTAGTAATCTTATTAATATATTAGACAATTATAATAATAAAAAACATATCCGTTTTCACGCCCTACTTGAGTATTAGGTTCAATACGTCCTTAGGGGAGTCGAACAGAGGACTGTAATGTAATGATGTGTAATGATACAATTTTATACGCATTTTAATTCCTTATTTATTTCCCCGGATAGAATTTATATTATACTACATGGTAGTTCCTTAAAAAGTCCACGAAAAATAAAGACTGCTTTGTGTGTCGGCAGGCGAGAACATTTCGGCCTGATGCTAAGTGTGTTTCAATGTAAGCATGTTTTGTAAGTGGGTTCCATTTCTTAACACTAATTGGATCGGTGGCACTCGGCTTCCGTTCATCCGTTTAGGGCGGCAGCGACGGTTCATTAGACCGTCTTAAGAGTATTAATTGAATACGCATTCAAGCTACTTTCAAACTTCATAAGAATTCTGATGAAATTGAATTTGTGTCGAGTTTTGTGGAAACGAGAAAATGGTTGAAGACGATGAAAAAAAAAAACGAGTGCCTACATTATAAATCGAGACATTCTGCAACATTTGAATATAGTGTTATATAAGCCTTACTGAGAGTGATGGATAAAGTCGAAAAGGTAGAATTAAGCTGGAATTAAATCAATTCCATGAAATTAAAATCAGTTTTTTAAGTTCACGAATAATTATACATATAAAAAACGCAAAATTAGATCTGTTGAAGCATAATGGATATCTGCCCCAGGTAGCGGACAAAGCCTTAAGTTTCAAATATCTGTTATCCCATATAAAGAAACACAAAGAAACACAGTCTAGAAGTTTTGTTTGTATATATGAATTTATTCCTTCCTCATTTTTATGTTTCTCGTCAAGAACATTGAGTTAGTAGCATTTGCAATTAAATTTAACAAATACGTATGAAAATAATAAGTTCACAATGCGAGTTTCCTTAAGGCAACTGCATTGCTCGCGATAATTTTAATTACTGGTATATAAAAAGCCAGTAAAACTAAGTTTCTTACAGTAACATTTTATATAAGGCTGTTCGATAGGCTGTTCACAAGAGCTATGACTAATAGAATATTTTCATACCGAAACGATGAAATATTGTTAGGAGTGCAGAAGCTATCCATCAATCTTCATCATCATCATCCAGACATCAATCCTATCCAAATACGTAGAGGGGTGAGACAGTCATTCCAAGTATACTGCGAATGTGGAATGGCGGTCCGCGAAAGGCCGCAGGTAGTAGCTGTATGCTCCAAGTGGAAGACAGGGTACAATGGCGCTCATTGGGAGAGGCCTATGTCTAACAGACGATTAAGACAGGCAAATGGTATTCATGATATGATATGTTGCAAATCGCCTATACTTTTAACTTGCCGTACATCTATTTCACTACAGTAATTAATTTGAACTATATTTTTGTTAGGACCAATGCTATTATGATCTTACTAATTTTTAATTGTGAACTACAAAAATATTCTTATGAAATGATACCTACCTATAAATAGGTTTTCCTCCGCTTTTTCGAAACCAAAGCACCATGTACACGCGATCCTCGTTGGCGTCGGGCGTGACGTCACACGGCAGCGACGCCGTGCGGCCCAGCACCGCGTCCACGTCCACTGTCGACACTGGAACAAGAGGAGAATGTCCCTTAATAACTTCAATACTGTAATATCAATTTTAAATTATGTCGTGATTGATAAGGATAAAGGAAAAATAATAAAACTTTTTGGCCTAAATAATTATGTGATGATTAATAATCAATTGTCTTGTAATTGTAATGGCTTCAGTGATATGATATGATGTAACGTTAAATGTCTTCTATTTTACTAATTGCTGTTAGGCACAAACTAAGTAAATGTAGCAAATATGCAAAACGAAATCATCAACCTGGCATTTGCAAGGAATGTCACTTCTCGCCATCTCTCTCTACATACGCCTACCACTCTAGTCTTAGACTATTACGTCATCACAACCAGGTACCTAGTTAACTTCTGCGAATTATAAACTAATGGGCTAGTTCTGTATTTTTTTAATGTAATTACGTACGGACCGTGTTTTCCCATTTTGAATATAAAGCGCAATGATGAAAAAGTCCGTCCTCTTGGCCTATCTGAATATTTTAAAATTTTCGTATCAAAGTTTTACATCACATCGGTAAAAACTGCAAACTGACACTCAGAAGAACACTTATTACGTTATGTTAAAATGAAATAAAGTCTGAAACGCTCAGTAAATTCAGTACACTCGCTGGTGTGTTCTGTTAAAAATATAACTGGAAGTGGTTAGGCAGTACGTTTTAGAACCGCACTGAGACCGAATAATTATTCAGTGTGCGGTCAGCTCCAACAAATTTTACCGTTCGCAGTAATGGCCGATGTTGGCTCAATTACAAATTTAATACAATTTTTTATATACAAAATTCAAACAACAACATTTTATTATTATACTATTATTATACGGTCAGGGCCGGTCCCTTACGGGTCAGATAAAATCTCACCTGATCTTATACATATAACAAATGTTGTCATAATTATATTACGATTATAATATTATTATCGAACTTCATTAAAGTAGTTTAATCGACGACCTACAATATACCTACCTATCTTAATTTTACCGTATTTTCCGCAGGTTAAGGTTTCGTTTCAATTATTGTGGTATTGCCATAAAAATGCTTATTTAAACATCTATAATAGTTTAATACTGTCAATGTCAATTGTCAATAGTTTAGTACTGCTAGTGACCATATGTACCGGCTTTACACGCGTATGTTTTTCAAAATTGCACGACTGGTTTCAAACGATTTGTAATGGTTTAATGGTCTGTAATGGTAGTTAACATTCCAAAAAAAAACGTAACAACACGCCTGTAATCCCCAAAGGTGTGAGCAGAAGAGTGTCCGCACCTACGTTTCACCAGTTACGTTTATGCCCCATGTAATAAGTGATGAACCTATTACCATACACCGGGCACAGATCCAAACTCCGGGTGACAACAAGAAATTCTAAATTAGAAAAATGCGATAGTACCCCGATACGGGTATTGAACTCAGGACTCCCTATCGGCAGTCGCGCTTACAACCACTCGACCAACGAGGCAGCCCAGTTTCAAATAATGTCATCTTGCCAGAACACATTTCATATACAAAATGTAAGGAAAGAAAGTTCTTATCAACTACCCTTTTTGTTTTAACATGTGATCACTTTCCAATATATGAGAAGATCTGTGTCCAACAATGGACCGGTGATGACGTACTGAACAAGTGTTAATGATGAAACAATTTATTAAACACAATTTTCACATTAATTTGTTGTGGTACCAAATTATATCTTTAACAATGTATTGGGTATTTGAAAACTGAAATATAGATATGAAGGTGTGAAACTAGAAATGGCTACGTGGGTATAACGGAGCGTGTCGCCAAAACGACATAAATCATATATTATAGTTTTATTGCTGCCATTCGACAAACACTTCGAACGAGTCTCGGGAGAAGCTCTTATAATTTACAAAATGTAAGAATTCGGGGCGGACATTTTTTCCTATCTCCCCTCCGTGCGTAGCTTAATGTATCCCTCGGGTAGACGGGAACATCTAGAAAAGTAGGCAGTGCTTATGACCCAGTTACTGCTGTAATAAATCTTTTAAATCTACTCAGCCATTATAAAGCAATCAAACATTACGCTCTATCTAGTCTTTTACATTTGGTTCCTAAGTAAAGTTTTTGTTTCTGACTACTGTAGGTATCACTATCATCATACTGTTTCAATTAAGTTCCTTAAGTTTCAGTGAGGCAGATATCTAAGTCTTAATGTACGAGCTGATATGTTTCGCAGTTTATACGAAATAGTTTAGTACCAATCAGTATGATAGGAGATTTTTAATATGTCTTCCGGAACATTTGCTTTTCGAACACAAATGTAATGTCTTTCTTAAGGTGTTTAATTTTTTTATCGCCAACAGTCACTCATACATAAGCTGACCGCGCTTGACATTCCTTAATTTCTTTGTGCAATTGCATTAGGAATACGGACTCTTATATTTTCTCGATTTAAATGAAACTTAATAACTTCTGTGATTAACGACTTTCATCACATTCACATTAGTTACAAAAACGCCATTTGTTTTAAGTTCTCACGCCAGGTGCGTTACAGGGTAGGCACTGACCACCGACTATCAAATATCTATAGTTACAGACCTGACGTGCTTCTTCTACATTACTCTTCACATACACGCCAATAACGAAGTTCTTCTACCCACCAACCAGTTTCTACCCTATTTGATAAAAATGGGTGAGCCTTAACTACGATAATACACTCAATAAACGAAATCATAGTTCTTATTCGACTAAACGATAAATACGTATCTGTAAGTTACTTTGTCGTAAGTAAATTAATTTTGTCGAAATGCTGTTATTTTGTTTTACTCATTTACATAGCTTCGTTCGACTGAGCTCAGTATCTCAAGAGAGCAATCCCTACATACATTTTGGTACAACTACCCTTAACAACCAAATACAGAGACTAAATATTTTAACGATTTTGACATTAACGAACTAAATATCAAGGTCGGAGACTATCAAACACGACCGTGCTGCCATCTAGGCGATAGTGCTGCCGATTTTTATCTGTTCGATAAAAATCTATGTCTATCTACAAAAAAGATCACTCGAATGGTGAAATTAGCTTTATATAAACCAAGCGTCATGAGTCGTGCGAAAGTTCAAGTCTCCATCGTCGTATAGTTAACCCAAGTAACTGCAAGCATCCTGACCCCAGTACCCCAGTCTACAGTTAGATCAGGCTCCTCTCAGAATTAACCAGGTTATGATGAAAATCACACAGCCAGTGACGTTCCATCGTTGATTGTTATTAATTCCTAAGCCCTAATTAAATGTCCTATTCTCCACTATGAATGTCGCCATTTACAACGTTCTTTATTCACGCCAGCTCCCTTACGGGGTAGGCATAGAGCATCATGCCTCATAATCATTTTCCACGCGATCATTCACTCGTCACTCGGCGGTCGTAGAACACGCACCTTAAACAAGCACAGTACGAGTGCATGAAATGAGGTGCTTACACAAATACCGTTTCATATGCGATGTAAAAATTTAAAACAAGCGCTAACATTTATTTTTAATTAGAAATCCTCATTAAGCATAATTGCAGATAAACTTGGTTGCTTTTATTAACACATGTTTTATTCTTATATTTGTACTGTATAGAATAAATTGAAAATAACAACTAAACATTGTTAGTTGCTTATAAATTTTATCGAATGTATTAAATGATACAAAGAGCAGTATTTAATAATATTAACCAAATGCCTATATTTTTTTTCTATTGTTTAAAGTAAGATTTTGATGCTTACGGAAAAAAAAATTATATTTAAACCATGTCCAACAAAAAAAAAGTTATACACGTCAGGGCGGCGAAAGAGTATATACCGGGAGACCAGGATGTCGTAAACAGCAACTAAGCCTGGCGATGGCTGCTCGCCGCATGGCGCTGCCCGCGCAGGCGCGGCTACGTGCCCTGGCCGCTTGTGGGCAGCAGCGTACGCGGTGCGAGAAACTATACGTTGCGATACACAGGCGACATGCCCAACGTGGGGATTATGAGTAAAAATTCATCAGGGGAGGCCTGTGTCCAGCAGTGGACTTAAGACGGGTTACGGTTAAATCTAGACTCCACGTGATGTCTCCAGTCTATCTTTTTTCGTTACAATGGCAAATCTTTCCATCACATCTAACTCCTTAGGGAAGAGATCGGGTATTGTGTGAATCTTACCCATGAACCCCTTGGCAATGAAGCCACGTAAAAACTCCTAAGCCTCAAGAGCAGTGGGTGAGAGTTATACAGTACTTACTAAGTTAGCTTAGTAACACAGGTTGAGTTTTATATGTAGGACTGTAAATATTGAAGCACTCCACTTAAATTCATTAGGAAATATAAACAAAATGTTAATTTATAATCTCGGAGTGCCGTAGTTTCAATTACGTAATTAAACGTCACGGGTTTGTGTACTAAAAATTATACACCTCACTTGATGTCTGTTCTATGATAGTAGGGTCAGAAAATTTGCATTTAGAATTAATCCTAAAAAGGGACGTTAAAATAAAATTTATTACACCCTAGATAAAAAATAACTGGCAGCATAAGACACTTTTCTACGGTTTATAATAAAATAAGGAAGAAAAAGTAAAGAAAGGAATCCCCCGTGTAATACATTTATTCATTACGGGGGTAATTTAATGAAACGCCGGCCGAGAGAGCCGGTATCAGCCTCAGTAAACGTAAACTTTTAATTTTCTTTATAATGTTACTACTGTATTAAGAAATTAAGTTCTAATGCATTTATATTAGGAATACCTCTTAGTAATATAAACACGTGATATTATTCTCCCAACAGTGTTCTTGTTACATGCTGGGGTACATAGCACAATTTGAGCTAGCTGATACCAGCGACTTTGTCTACGTTGTATATAACATTAAAAAATCGTTTTATATACAGAAAATTAAACGCTAAATACATTTATATTAAAGGAAATATATAGATCGATAACTTTTAAAAATCGATAAAAAACCTAGTAAAACTTTAACAACTTTACGTTTAATATATATATCCTTTTAATTTTCTAAGATAAAAATCAAGTGTAAGCGAATTAATACTAAAAAAATTTTATCGAAATATATCCAGCAGTTTTTACGTGATGCGCTCACAACGGCAGCACGGCAGAACTCTATCGTTTATTTTCAAAGGTTATAATACTAAGCACGAGCTGTCGCCCGCGACTTCATCGCATCAATTTCAGTTCTTGAGTTTTCCCAGATTTTCTTTGGATAAGCCTGGACGACAATTCACCAATAACTAAACTTCTAGCCTAAGCTAAACCCTATTTAATAGACTCTGCCTTATACATGTGAGCTCAACTTACTTTAATTGTTATAAATCCGAAACTATCCATTTTCTAACTTTATTTTCATATACGAGTAAACTTTTAATCATCATAATTTTACAAGTCATAATTAAATATTAACCTATTTAATTACTACTTCAAAAGATTTGCCGAGATATATTTTTTTTAATGGATATAATACCTTTTTTTTTATGAACCAACTGATATAAAACAAACACTAATGTTAAGTGTAATGTTGTAATTTTGTAATTTGTTTTTAATTGTGAGATGTGTAATTTTTATATTTTCAAGTACAACTTTATTTTTTTTTTCTTTTCTCTCTTTTGTTAATTTATATATAGATTGTTGCTTGTGTAAACATGTAAGTCGTGGTTGCC
>DWMG01001246.1:0-15727 GCA_018244855.1 Elbella merops
ATCGAATCCACAACCCCTCCCGCACCAGTCAGGTTCACTAACCACTAACTAACTAACTTCACTAACCACTAACTGCACCAACGAGCCAGTCAAAAAGTGAAATTAGTTTAGTATATGTTATCTGTATATAGTCTGTGGTGAGGTTCAAGATCAGGTGGTGTGCAAGCCAGTTGGCTGCTTCTATTAATTAATAAAAATGTTTTAACTGTCAAAATATGTACATACAATCGATCACAGCAGCACTATACTACAATCCAGGTCGAAAAATATCTTGCCATTATGTCGAATATGTAAATAATTATATCATTTATAATTGCCTCTAGTAAATAAAATAAAATCTAGGTAAAAAAAAATCCAGGGGAAAATGAAAAATGAATGTTAATCGTACCTTGTATCGCAGTCAAACAATAAACTGACGGTAGAAATATGTTTAGTCGTATATATGTATGTAGGTTACTTCAATGCAGCTTTAGATTTATGTTCAGGCACGTTCTGCCTTCTTACTTAGTTTCAAGTGTACGTTGCATCAAACAACTACGAGTACACAGGTATAGTTAAACATAATATAGGAGATAGGACTTCTAAACTTTTATACCTGAGATTTACTTGGTCGAGCTTTTCCTAATTTATTCTTCAAAACCTCAATGCAATACGAATAAGCGTAGTACATAAGTACTATATACCAATAGATAGTAATAATATTATTGTTATATTGCAATGGTGTTATGTTATAGATAGTATAGATAGTATACATTTACATAGATATATATATAGATAGTATAGTTATAGATAGTATAGATAGTATACATTTACATAGATATATATATATATAGATAGTATAGTTATAGATGTTATAGATAGTATAGATAGTATACATTTACATAGATATATATATATATAGATAGTATAGTTATAGATAGTATAGATAGTATAGTTATAGATAGTATAGATAGTATAGTTATAGATAGTATAGATAGTATAGTTATAGATGTTATAGATAGTATAGATGGTGGTTTTATAGATAGTAATAATATTATTGTTATATTGCAATGGTGTTAATTTAAATCTTAATAATAAATGTCAGCCCATTAGAATTCCACTGTTGGAATACGGGTCTCCTCTCATATTGAGAGAGTTAGGCCATAATCTTAATAATAACAAACAATAAAAGATTAAATCGTCGCTAACAAATCGTGTTACATAATAAATGGTGAGAGTTTTATGAAAATGAGTATATTTTGTCGATGAAAACCACCATGTCGATGGCTTTTCAATAGTTTCTAGCAATGGTTTTTTTAAATGTGCTAAGTTCTTTAATAACTTAAGCACTAAGTTCATTTGTAACTCACACGACATTTTAAGCATTAAAACATAATATTTTTTTACTTGATGTGAGTCAAAATGCTCTGCATGACGTACTTAATTGTATACATTTACAACAAGTAGCATTGCATTCGTGAAGTTGATTTAACATCAAAGTAATGTTTTTATATATTGATGAACTAATAATTTAAATACGCATATAAGTGATTATGCGTAAAACAAAAAACAAACGATGTATGCAGAAAATGTTACTGAATCTTATAGACTTAAATATGGCAAATCTTCACCATCAGACAAGTCAAAGACATATTGCCGCACGTTTTTTTGTTTACGGGGGAAACCCTTCAAAAGGTACACAGTATCCTGGGAGACATAAAGGATTATGTGGGACTTTTACTGCGTTAAAACCGCCTCGGTGGCCTCCTTCTGTGCTAATACTAATAATTGCCGTGGCCGAAGACTCAATTGGAACGCCCAATATTTCACTGTATTTGCTTAACATTGCTTCTATGTAGGCACATAAATAATGTAAGATTTTTTACGTGATGTAGGTAATGTTCAAAGTTGAAATGTCTGAATAGGTTACAGAATAATTTTTCTAGTTTAACTATCAAGAATATGGTATGTAAATGAGGTTTAAGCATGTTCCCTATGGTTTTGGAGGCACCTAATGAACACAAGTAGATTGCCTCCTCAATGTTTACGTTTAATAAGTGAAATCTGTGATTTTAGCTTCATTGCTTGCCGATGAAAAGCCGGTCAGCTTTTCAAACTTCACCGTTATGGTAACCTCGCCCTTTGTTTTCGTATCCTTAATGGAATTTCTAACCTAACGAATAATAATCAAGTATCTCTGTCAACACACTGCTATTAGAAAAAAGAGCTGCTATTGGAAAAAAGAGTTCAAAAGTAGATAAGAATGAATCTTTAACTTTACCTTTACCATACTCTATAGCACGTTGTTACGCAATTCTTAATCCTGCTTTACGAAAATAAACAAAAGCCGAGCACAGCCCTCATAATATCTTAGGCCACGTTGGTTATATATTGTCAAACGCACACGCTACTCTAAACGACGCTCTCGTGGTGAAACCTGCACATTTCCGAGTTCTTCGTAATACTTTTAAAAGCGTGTCGTTTTCCGACAATCACTTGGTCAGCATCGTAGACGCCTTAAAACCTTTCGTTCTGATAGGTGGTACGTTTCCAATGGTTAAATGCTAATAGTTGACAATGATAAACTCATTTTAATATGTCAACAAACAGATATTTAAATTTGATTACTTCTCGTTAGAATGCTTTCAAAATCTACCTTAAGGTGAATTATTTACAAATAGAATGCGATATGGATTATTTAAATATAGAATATAATATTATTGTAGTGAAACAAAGCGCATTCAAAAACCGTGTATCTAGGCACAAACACGAGATAAACATTTCAACGAATATAGCTGGATAAAAAGTAGACAGAGAGCCAATTGTTCCCGCTGGCAATCATCCGCCTGTTAACCCTCCCGCCGCTCTGTTTTTCTAAAACAACCAAACCCTGTTACCGCTAAGCCGCATAAATCAATTATCAGTCGGTAGCATTTGTCAATGTAACCCTAAAATACCTACATTGCCACACCTGTACGTTTGCAGTTTCCACCTGCGAACGTCGTCTAGAGTTAAGCCGATAATTACGGGATTATGTCCCCTATGTCTGGATCCCCTTTCCTGTCTCGGCTCCCCACTTCAAACTCCCCCCATACTTCACTTTGCTTCAATGCACCGCAGTATGTGTCGTAATGGTTTTTAGGAGCATAATTTTTCATCTGATGGAGTTTTTTCGTGAATAATTTTAGTGTAATTGTGTTTTTGAGTGTTTCTCTTTCTTCGCCATTTGCAAGCTTTCAATGTGATCGCTGTTTGGGGCGGTTGTTTTGCGTAGACATCATAATTGTGCCTTGAAGAGAGGTCTTGGCGGCGTTTTGATTTGACGTGCATGAATGTTCCGTTGTTTTTTGAAATGTGATTCTTATTCTTAAGTTATTTTTTTTTATTTCACAGAATTCTATTCTGTTCAATACTTGACTTTTAATTTTTATACATTTTTTAATAGTTAATCTTACTTGCAGGGTTTATATTAATTAACGTTCATAACTTGAAATATATATATTGCATATTTTACTCTAATTAACTTGATTTCTAACGACTAGTTACACCTCTGAACTCTGCGACATTATTTCAATTAATGCGTAAACTGTGTCCAAAGTCAATTAAATTAATGATAATCTTAAGTTCCCCGTCGACCCGATCCGAAACCAATGGGAATCCTCTGAGCGTCTTATTAGACCAAGTTGGATTGGATTGTAATTTATTACGGTTATTGCAAATTCTGGTAGACAGGTCGTTAGGACCGCGGGTAGAATTACAGGGTTGACCAAATCGTACCGAATTAGTTTTGATTTTTTGTACTTTAACTGTTAATATTGTTTAATATTTGTTTTGTACATTAATATATGACATTTAGTTTTTAATTAGACATTATTAATCTTATGCTTTTTTTTAAAATTTAACAATTATAAGAAATAAGTAACAAGAAAACGGCAGTATTTTATTTCATTTAAAATTTTATGGACACACAGTATATAACAATATGTATTAACCCGTCACTAGCAAAACGAATTAATTACTTAGACAATAAATTACCCATATATGTCACGCAATAATACTAAAGTGAATATTTAATATTAATCATAGCTAATTCGAGCATAACTGCTATGACAAGAAACGATATAATTAGACTAATTACAGAGTCAAACGCAAAGGTCATTCAAATGCAAGCATTCGTATTTGAATCGATTTTATTGTCAGCTTTACGATAAGCCTGCGTTCTCTTATAGAAAACAGACCTCGACAAACGTGTAAAATAAATACAACACGCGTTACAGCACCTTAAAATAGTGAAAAGAAAACAAACGAAACTATTTGGTTCTGAACACTAAGTATTAAACATAAAAGTCAACCCATTTACCAAGAACATAAAATGAACGAAATCGAACTAAGGTAGCCCCTACTAAGATTTATTACTCGAAACCGTCGCGGGTACAACTCGAACGTATTTCTTTTTATCCACAGATCTACGATCAATTAGATAGTCCCTACACAAGTATGGTGGTTCTATTTACGTATCCACGGTAAACTCCCTCCTCAATTGCATTACAGTTTTAGAAACTTGTTATTAAGCATATGACTATATCATATCGCCAGGCTTATTACAGGGTAGACTGAGAGCATTTAGGGCAAGCTCAAGAAACAAAAGTGTGTATAAATTAAAATTCAATGCATTATATAATATTCACTAAATAGTTATATACATTTTGTCAATAATTGTTTTCATGGCATTAAATTGACAGTGATGGAGCGTGAAAAACGAATGTAGGATGTAGCACGCATTTTGTACAAGCGTGCGAGATGACGACAGAAATATTAGGTAAATTCGAAAGGTGCCAAGTCGCCCGATCGGCCGAGTATATGTCGGGCGAGATGACGAATAACCCGAATGTAGGAAGGTAAGATAAGACACGTCCACTTACCTTTTCTACTTGAACTACCGATCTATGGTTTTATTGTTCCCAATTCATGTGTAAACGTAATGTTGCGTGTTCTACGTTGTATAAATCCCTAGTGTTTTATAATTTGTTGGAATTTTGTCGTGTTCAATTTTCGGCTTGAAATTTTAACACATGTAATAATAACGGTCATTGAGTGTTATTTGATAACGGTTTTTTTTTAATTAGAAATTTAATCACAGGTCCACGGTAAAAGTATAACATGCATTATTTAATGCGATTTATCATATGTGGGTATGAAAGTAGTTACAACCGACTCTAATAATATATCTATAAATAATAGTATGTTGAAATAGTTACCTATTTGCAATCTTGTATACGAGAAATATTTAAATTGTTTGTAAAACTGTAATCGTTTTTGCATCGAATAAGTTAACGATAGTAGTGCTTGTAACAAAGAAGAACGAAATTAAATCCACAGGCTTAAAACCTGATAAATGCTTACCAATACTTATTAAGGCTTGCATGTTGATTCAGCGCTTAGATAAAACGACTCGTTTTACATTTGTACTTCCAATTGAAATAGCTACTTTATTCTATATCCTATGTCGCGTGGAAGTGCTAAACTTGATCAGTCGACTGACACACTTAAATATTAGTGAGTTTTAAGAAATTATAGACTATATTGTTTCATATATAGTTTCTACATAGTCTACTATATAGTTTCATCATAGTGGCGTTGCATTTTTAATTGGGCAGTTACGAAAACTGCAGAATACTGGTTGATACTGTCATATGTACTATGACGGTTCCATGTTCTATTCCTATCGCAAATAAAGTGGGAATGGTAAAAAAATTGTTTGTTTTTAATTTGAATGTGAAATCGGGGTCATTAGATCAGCTGGAGTTTACGAATATGATAAAATATCGAGACCAAAAATCTTTTGAAAATCCAATTATTTTCGCTAATTTGAATTCGTATGCAGGTATATATATTTATTATAATATTCTTTACATTATTGCTGTTCAAGATAGCAGCAAATGTGTCCCTTTTTTCGGTTTTCTACTGATAATTTACAGAAATATATCTAAATCACGGTTTAAATTATAGTAACCGCTGTTGTCTTAAAACACCATGAATATCTTCTCGGTTTCCTAAATCTATAGACGAAACGTGTTCTACCCTATAATCGAGCATACAGAACCGAGGGTAAAACACAATTATTTTTATGGCAACACAATTTTCCCCGGCTCATTACGTACATACAGCGTTTTACCTGGCAACATTAACATGCCCGCGTTGGGTAGGGCTTCGCTAATGCCCACTGGGCACGCGAACCGGTTTTTGATTATTTCCCCAAAATTATATCCCATTTTCACACCAAAGAATCCGTGTATGCGAGGCTTAAGTTCGTGACCAGAGACAAGAATGACGCGCGATGGCGCGAAATGCCATTTTGTTTTTTACTCTTTAATTTTTTTGGTGCGCGTAATTATTAAACTTTTTGGTGTAGTTTTTTATCTGCGTTAATGAAAGTTTGATTACTTTCCAATAAAAGTGCTACAGATTAATTACGAGAAAAAATTCGAAGCCTAGTTTCTGAATTTTAAATCTTGTTTTTAATTTCGTAACCACCTGATTGTTGTCGCGTGAAATTGAAGATTTTATCATTAAGCCTACTTCCAAAGCACAAAATCTTTTACTTTATTATTAGAAACGTATTTAGTACATATAATGCCATAATAATCATCAATGTTGCAAAATAACAATAGTATTCTACTCTGATCTTGATCTGGAGTTGGTCTCCTAAATTTTATTTCCTTATCATCCTATTTCCGTCCACTGCTGGACATATTCCTCTACAATAGCACGCCACTGAGCTCGATCTTCAGCTATTCGCATCCAACCACTGCCAGCCACTTTACGTATATCGTCACTCCACCTAGCTGGAGGGCGTTCTACGCTACGTTTGCCAAGGCGCAGTCTCCATTCCAGAACATGTCTACTCTAACGGTTATTGGTTCTGCGACAGATGTAACCAGCCCACTGCCACTTCTGCTTGCTAATTCTTCGGGCTATGTCGATAACTTTTGTTTTCTGTCGGATCGTCTCATTTCGGATTCGATCTTTCAGAGAGACGCCGAGCATAGCCTCTCCATAGCTCGCTGAGCGACCTTTTATTAACCTTACTTTTATTTAACAAAATTGAAATAACTGGTGTTGGTTATATAGAAGAATTATTATAAAAGAGAAACTATCGTGTAAAGGACTGATCGAAAACACTCGCGTAAGTGTTGAGAAATAAACACCAAAAGCAGAACACACATTAAACGTTCAGAAAGCTCTGCGAAGCTTATCGGAACGCTCAAATCGGGATCCCTCCAGAACGCATTACCATCTATAATCCCGCAAATGAGCTCAACAAAAGAGAAATTTGCGTAAAAATCCAATAACAACAGTCATCAGCATCGGATTCGCGTTTTCGAGTCACTTCTCGGGCATTCTCAAATGATATAATATACAATTTTTCAATGGAATATCACGTCGGGAATCTTTTGTAAGTGTAAGCGTTTTATATTCCGAAAGAAGTCAAATTGTTTGATGATTTTCACAATGGACTATAGGAAGTCCAGTAAGTTGCATTGTAAAGATATTAGTTGACGTTTACGCTTTTTTTCTACGACAGAATTCTTAATCGAACAAGTCATATCGACTTAGTTCTTAGTGTTATCAAGCCATAGTGACTGACATTGATCCAACGACTGATAACCGATGAACCGAGGAAGGAGGTCGTAGAATGAACAGTTCGAGGCGTGGACTGAATTCAGAGCGCTCCGGATTGAACGAATGAATTCTTGAAAAATGGTTTAAATTCTGAAATAGTAAACTGTTTTTTCACATTTTTTCGAATTCCCATTTAAGCTGTAATGATGAAGTAGACTATTTAATCAATTATGTTTGGGTAGTCTCTTTTCTCTATGTGCTATGGAATGTATGTTATGGGATGAATTATTACAATTGAAAGCAAAACTCCAGTTGATTTTTCTAAGACATACGAATACATTGAAAGCGACATATGCAAACGAGTAATATCACTAACGTGTTGTGTAAATTAATCATTAATATAACAACTCCCAACGAAAACCTAATTGTTTGGCAAACAGCTACTCTACCTTGTCCTGTCATACACATGCACACATTTTACAACTCTGACCTAATGAACTTCCGTGAATGTAAAAAGCAAAAAAAAACACGCTATGTAATGTAATTCGTATATCTTATCAAAATGGCCGTGTCCTCCGTGTTTATAAGCCGATTTTGACAGAGATATCTACAGTGAAGTAGTTACGGTACCGAATTTGCCGGTCGTTCATTTTTTTATTCGGCCCAGTCACGCGACGGTAACACGAGCCAGGAATGTTGTACTGATTGCCTTCATTAATTCCTCTTTTTTGTTAATTTAAGGGTTAATGTTACCTATTAAAGGGTAGTATGGGAACTGTAAACATTGGCGTATTAAGTCTATGGTTTTTTTTAAATAATGAAATGGATGGGTGATAAATTTAATAGTGTTTCAATGTAGCTTACAAGAGCAGATATCGATTGAAGCGGTGCCCGCAGTTCGTAGCCATTAACAGTCAAACTATAATGGCGTTATCTTATCTTCGGTTGTTTATAAGCGCTTTGTATTATTACCATCTCAAGTTGAAACGTTTCGTGTGCAGCTCGATTTTGTTTACGACAACCGTTAGACAGCCTAAATTTAAAAGCATCACAGGCAAGTTTTACATTTAACGCTTTGCATTGCTTGCATTTGAAACATTCGATTATATGTGTATGTTTATTGTACTATCGTTGTTTTGAAAACCACAGATAAATAACAAATGCTCGCGATAAGAATGGAATATGAACTTTTAACGTTTTATTCTTCATATTTATATAAACGTGGTGTCATCGATCACTGTTGTAATATTTGTCTGTATTAAAAAAGTCCATTAGTTTTATTCATTCCAATGTTACAATCTTCATGGATTAATTTTTCATATAATATTCCGAGCCTATTGTATCTTCCATAATAACTTTACTATCAGAATTTAATTCAAATAACATGCAAATATTGAGAGTGAGATATGTATCATACATACACGAACGCTTAAAGTGTGGAATGTTACTTTTCTTTAAATTTTACTTGAACAATAGCAATCTTATATCCAGGTTTCGAACGGGGGTAGAGATTACATTGTAAATTTTCGTCTTTGGAACACAATCAACGCCTAAGAAATCTTACAATTAAGAGTAAAGACTACATAGTGTTTGACTTTGATAGGTCATTCTGCATAGGGTAGACCATAAACATATGATAAAATATTTTGTATTATCTGTTTTTTAATTAAGCTATACCTACACAACATAACAAGCAAGCTTTGATTTATTTTCATATCCATGCCATGCAATTTCTTAGCACATCAATACTATGCGTTATAGGTACTCATACCTGCTATATTTAGAAATTTATTGCTCTAATGGAGGCTGGAATATAAAGGTAGCGAGGTAATAAACGTTCGGGAATCGAGAACGGCGATGGAATCAATGGCGAGGCGTCCCAGGAGTGAAGTTCGATTTCCAAACGTTTTGGCGGGAGCGGCGTCACAAGATGGCCGCCGCAGCGACAGCAGGCGATATCGCGCCAATTCTTTTGTGCCAGTTCGACGGATATATCTTCTAGAATTCGTATTCCGATCCGATTCGAAAGGACAAGCTAATCTCGCGCTCATTGTAAGGAATTGTACTATAAATTTCTGCAGATCGAAAGTGAAGAAAAATTTCGCGCTCACTCGAAATGATTGTCCCCTTATCTAAAAGGGTACGTTGTCTTGTCCTCAGTCCACTAATGATCTGTCACATTTTCTCGACTCGCTTTTATTTCAATGGTCACATAAGATTTGCGATTTCCATTAACTTAAGGCGTCATTATTGTTGTTAGTAGGTACATAAAACTCGTCAATCGATTCCGTTTCGTTTTGCTTAAATTATAACTTGGGGCTATTTTATTTTTCCTTAATTTTATTCCCTATTTTATTACTTAATATTATTCAACATTTAACATATAGGTACATGGGCCAATTATTATGATTTAATTTTAATGTACATATATACACACGCGTACGTACGTAATACCCGTCTAGTCAACACGAATATTTTCAATTGATAGATATTTCCTGGGAACTCCACGCTTTATTAATCTTCAGAGATGATTTCTAAGGTCTTCGAAATTTCTTGTCTAAATATTCGAAACCTAACAGCCGCTGTAACATTTCACGTAGGCATCTCTTGTCCAAATAACAGTCGAAGCGATTGACTAATGAAATACCTTTCTACCATCTATACCGTCCGTACCTTCGTTACCGACTACATTCCAAAAAATATTATCTAAAAAACGTTCATTACATAGATAAAAACATTTAATTTCGTCAATGTTACGTGGTATCAAATGTGCTACTGTTTTCCAATATATTTAATTCTAAATCCCTTATCCTACATAACTATTTTCCAAGTCAATTGCATCACTAATAAATGAGCAGAAATGAGGTAAAAACGTATCATGCAAATGCGAGTATTTGAAAATTAGGATTATTTTTAGCCGACACCCTCCTCTTCATTAATAAAATTCGTCAGGCAAGATAAAGCCTATCTTACCTTCACTTTTCGTCACCGGAGGGTATTCGGTGATTGAATTACGTCAGCGCTGGATCGCCCGGCCCTCACATCGAACACTTGCGACAACTGCCTGCGGCGCCCTCTATGACAAGAGAGAAATATTATTTTACACATTAGTAGGTACGCGTGCGACGACAAGAAAAGAAAGTGATGTTATTTCACGTCCACTGGGATTTTTCGTGTCGTTAAAAACCAAGGTACCTACGCGGCAATACACCTGTCTTATAACGTTTTGTAACGAGGTATAAAGGACTGTTTTGTTTAAAAGTACTGGATGTCACTATAGGTTTTTGTTAAATAAATATAAATAGGGGTGTAAGGGGTTCCAACCACCATCTCAGGAGCCTAAGCCAACCTCTCCTGTACGTGGTGCACCCTGCTATAACAGAAGAGGCTCTGGCGACCGGCTGATGGCGGTAGAGCGCAGCCTAAATAGGCACGGCTAAATGCCCTGGCCGCCGACGGGCATAAACCCCCCTTTTGGGGAGGCCTATGGCCAGCAGTGGACTAAGATAGGCTGATGATGATGATGATAATAAAATATAAATGATTCAACTGTCTTAGTATTCAAATTCATAAATATGTCAAATTTATAAACATGCATCCCGTTTTGAACATTTGACATTCCCAATATCTTACACTAACACATTCTTATCTCCGTCTTTTTATCACAGAACTACCATATACTTTATTATTTTTACAGATATTCGCTTATATGAATAATTATACAAGGATATATTTTTCGCGAATATCCGTTCCGTTTCATTTTTACTCACGTGAATAAAACGGTATACAGTTTGCAAATATTATTATCAAATATTTATTTCACCGTAAGCGTTGAAAGATATGACACATGTTTGTGCTATTCAACAGAACGCGCTGGGAATAACATAAACCCAATCTTATTTTCGAACTGGCATTCCACAAAATACTATTGAATTCCCTACCTTAGTACAGTACGAAGAAAATAATTCACCATTTACTGAGTTATGTCCGCACACAACGTAATAGAGTACCTCGTTCTTCCGCAGCACCGTAAACTCAATTTGGTATCGTTTTCAAGCGGAATCGTACTGAAATTAGTGTTGAAACACAAGTACAAATGTTTCACTATTGATAAACGGGTAACATAGTTACCAATTGTGGATTCTCTTTATTCCACTGATGTTCCAACCAATTTATCTCGCATCGAAAACAAACGTTTAAACAGATGTAACACGAAAAATAAATTCCGATTTGAGATTTGTTTAAGAAATACGTGACTCGGTCGACGTTCCGTTACACTTCACAAAAGATGATTTCCAAGATGGCGACATCGACATGTCACGTCAAAGTCTCGTTCCCGCGCTTCCCCGCCTCGCGTATTTATTTTTTTAACCGCACACGCAATTTCCTGCGCTTTATATTTTTCGCCAGACCGCCGTGTCCCCCGCCATTATAAATGGTATTTGCTCCTGTAATGATCACTTAATCGAGGTGAAAGAAGGTAATTTGTTTGCTACGTTGTTTTTTTTTAATATTTTCCACGAGGGCAAGGTATTTTCTATTTGTGCCTAATGCTAGGCTCTTTGAAATATGAGCGTGATAAGAGGAATTTCGTTCGCCATAATTATAACAGCGAAGGTTGTTTATAGTGGACGAACTCGTTTACGTTTTAATGGTGACCACTATATTACCTGGAAGGCGTTGCCTTGTACAAAAATAAGTCTATATTTCTTTGATTTTCGTGATTTCCGATTTAGTAATGACGTTACATTACTTTTATTGCTACGGCTATTACCGTTCACAAGATTTGGGTTGAATAAATGAAAAAAAAACTTAAGTGTATTTTAGTAATTAATCTCCGTCCTTTCTAAATATAATTAAGCCCTCTGGGTTGTTGAAAAGATAATGTCGGTGGTATAATAGACCATTGTGGTACCTTAAGTTTTGCGCACTAAAAGCTTTTTTGTTGTATAATGACGTTGATATCCTCGTCTAGGGAAAATCCAGGGAAAACAGTAATGATCGAATACTTGGCACGAACTTTTGACGGCTTTTATGCCTTCGGTTTTCAAACTAGATATGGTATAAGAAAACAACGGCTAATAAACATTAGTTTTCAATTGTTAGTGTTAAAAATAACGTGCAATCGATAGCTATGAAAATAAAAAAATACAGACATCTATAACGATCCGGTTATCAATATGAAATTTTGCAAACAACCGAGTATATAAAATATTTTATATGAAACCTTATTGCTTTATGACGTAATTCGCGTAAATATTCGAAAAAACCAGCCATATCGTGTGTCGTGCGGTTGTAACGCGACGCGCCGTGGTCGTCACTGATCCGCACCGGAAGCATGCGGTCGACTGTACATTCGAGATGACGTTATCCTATTCTTTCTTGACACTTACTTCACTAATGAGGCTGCCGAGGACATGTTTATTCAATGAAATGTGAATTCGTGTAATAAACATTAAAGCAGTGTTGCCATACACTTACTATGTACAGTTAATACCGCTAAATACTACTCAAGGATTATAAATCATAATATGAAGATGGAAAATGCCATAAGCGTTAAGTTTGTTCATTATTATGCTTTTATATTGTTGTTTAATAAAAATATGTTGGAATTTTCTAATATTAGGTTTCCCTGTATAGCCTAGTAACGCCATCTATTATGACTGATGTGTACTATAAAGTGTTGCTAGTCCTTTACGATCCGTTGAGAGAGTACATTATTTTATTTATAATATTGAATAAATATGTTCAAATAATTCATATCGCAACATTGTAAATTAATTGGTCATTGAATTTCATTGACAATTATTACTTTTTTAATATACGGGACGATTTGACTTTCAATAAATAAATTTTGTATCTATTTTTATAGTCACGTCACTACTTTTTATGTAAAATTCTAAGCAACTTCACTTACCACTCAATATTTCATTTCAGGAATAGGTATTCCATTCATCTTTTATCAGTAAATTGTATTGTGTACCAAATAAAAACCAAATATTTATTATATTGGTCTTGTAGGAAACGGTATGCAGATATTTTAATGAAACAGCGTAAAGTCACATACATACACATCACATACATACACATACACATACAACGTATTTGCGTTACTGTATATGTATATTTACGCGTTACTGAGTTTGTACACATTAAAACTTTGAACCTAATCCACTAACAAGCATGGCTTTCAAGCGCCATAAAACTAATTCCTGCAAGAATTAACCCTTTACACCATGAGCGAGTGCTTAGTGGAATAGCGACATTTTTTTGGTGCTCAACATATGCGAAAATGAGCCAGCACTCGTAACTTGAGCGCGAACACTGAGGTACTTGCGGTCATTGAGACCCCTTGAGGGACTACGAATGCCTACGGTTTAAGCGATGTGGTGAGTGTTGCCAACACGCTAAGTCACATTCGCATTAGCGAGAGAAACCAACATGTCTTGTGTCTATGTTTACCTAGTAATCTACACATGCGTTTGAAAATATTTGCTATTAAAAAAAGAATTATGATGAGCCTTTTGTCACTTTTAACCCCATTCGCCTTGACGGGGTTAAAATTAAATGAATAGAATATTTTTTCTAATCTTCGCTTACTTTATTACATTTCGATGAGTTTCTTGTAGATAAGTAGGTAATGTATATAGTAACTGTGTATAAATTATGAATTATTGATAAATGGCTTAGCAATATTACAAGATAAACTATTGTATCTCAGTTTTACTACAGTCTTTCCTAAGAATATTAAGTATTAATAAATCAATTAGAAACTTTTTACTCTTTGTATTATAATCAAAGGACACAAAAATATTATATAATTAAACGAAAATATAATTCTATGTTGGTTGCAATATTTTCTCAGTATAAATTGGACTGTATTATTCGGTTCAAAATTGAACCAATTTACAATTTACCGTACATATGTATTTAAGATTTTTATAGTTTCACTACAAAAAAAAAACAATTGCTTTTCAACCCGAAAAACCCCTATTAGACGCAATAATGTTGAATTATAGCGCAACAATATAGTAGCTACAAGATCTGGGATATTTATGACCTGCGAGCTGGGATCCCACAAAAACCTTTAACACTCAAAAATAATTTCACCACCCCGTCACAGGAGAGGGTGCCTTGAGTCTAATACGATCAGGCAAAAACAGATTCTATGCACTATATATTACGTATGAATTAGGAAAGAAGTAAACATGTAATAATAATACAACTATGTTATTCGATTCGATATCGTTTTCGAAAGTCGAACGAACAGCGCCTGGGATCAGGCTATATAAAATGTATGAAACATGTAGGAGCTTTACGCGTTGCTCGCAATGAACCTGTCATTTATCAGACCATAGTATTCAATTTTACAACGCTATATATATAGGTCTGGAGAAATCATTACGACTTCAGGTGTAACAGTGACATACATATGAATTTTATTGTGTGTATTTTTATTGTTAAATGGTATTCCAATAAACATACCTGTCTAATAATATAGTATAAAACTTTGCCTTTCTCTCTCATTTTCTCTAAGCCAAAATCAATTTGTCAGTCGTTGTTTCACTTGTTTCTGACCAATTGTAGTACGTTGTTTTAACTTTTTAGGGGAGTTCACGGCTTAATAGACCTTGTTAATGATCTATGTTCAACTTAGTTCAATTTTATCTATAATAAATTTTACAACACAAATTTACAGGTTTATTAACCTTTCTCATACGTGGTAAGTTTATACTGAAATGGCAACGCGGACCCATCTCAAAAATAAAATAGTGTAACGAAACGTTACATCGCAAATTGTATCCGGATCCCTCGCCCTCGGCCGATTGGGGAAAAAATCTTATTTGAACACCCCCTGCAATTGGCACCTCCCCTCAGGTTCCGTCCGAGAGTAAATCATGTGCATTGCTCGGTTGGCGTAGTGTGGACTTCATTGTCACCTCACGTTCAGCTGAAAATATTCTATAATAATCTTTGGGAAATGGACCAATTGCAGCCAATAGATTTCCTGTTTCTCTGTTCTAGAATCGTGATTAGCAACGTCGTCGAGTGACTCGGAGTCTGGATGTGTGCCCGGTGTATGGGAATAGGCTCACCACCTATTCCATTGTGGGACTTAAACGTA
>DWMG01001247.1:0-15706 GCA_018244855.1 Elbella merops
CCCCAACGGCCATATTTCAGTTGGTGTTCAGTAAACAATTATTTATTTGTGCATAAAAAATAGGCAACATTTCGTGCGCAAACACCCACAAATTTTCTGGTTAATGAAATGTTTGAACATTCAAAAGCTTGCCGCTAAAGTATAAAAAAGCTTGCCTCTAAAATAAATATATTTTATTCAATTTTACCATTTTTATCCGGTAATTTGAGAATAGCTAATGGACAAGGCCTTTTTATAAAATAGAATATTGTATAAAAACACACAAAAATCGTTCTGTATACATAATAATTGTAGAACTGTGCCTACAATGAATACAATTGCTTGTCAATAAAATATAAAATGTTAATGCCGTCTTTAAGGTAATTTGATCAAAAAATTTATATGAGTAGGTACATACACCCCTAATAATGCTGTAATTGAACAACCTAATATATTGATATAATGAAATAAATAAAAAAAATATTTCGTAATTTTATAATTCGTAAAATCAAATTTTTAAGGAATATCTTAACAGCCGTCTAATGTAGGCAAGAAATATTGGGTTTCTTATTACATGTATCATAATTTTCCCGGGTTATAAAATCTTAATGCAGCTAGTTTTAACTGTGATGAACGACATGATTCAAATCTCCCTCCTCCTTCCACTAAGTTGACCCCTCTCTATGGTCAAACGATTAACATATTCGTAAGTGGTGAATTCTGGGACTATAGTTTCTACACCCCTCTACGTACCCTACGGAGGAAATACAGGTATAATGTTTTGTCTTCCGTTTTAGCCAGCAGAGCGAGTGACAGCTATTACCATATATTTGTGAAATACACTAAGGTTTCATATCCATTAGCCCGACTTGAACTACTTATTAAAGCGTTTGCTAAACACACGCAGTTCTCTGTGTTAATGACAGGGTGCACAGGTAACTTTATATTTACTCGCGTTAATGCACAGGGAACTTGACGCTAAGCAGCTTTATGCATTATTAAATTTTATTCACTCAATAGATTAATTATGCTAAATTTATTTCCTTAGTAGTTTGATTAAATTTGTTGCAGATTTTCTTATCCAAAATCTAAGAGTTAAAGTACTCGTATTATGTTAGAACAGATGTTACATTGTTAAAGTTAACGTTGAAGTTACACTATTTAACGAAATTTAGTAACTGATTAATTAAGTAGTTTAGTAACTCATTAACAATAACTATTCAATATGTTCAAGAAATTAGATACGATAAAAACGATAGGTATAATTTAAATTACCTCAATGAAACCTAACAAAGAGAGAGAAACTAAATAGAGTTCCTTGGGGATAAGAGGCAATCTCTAGATCCACTACTTTGTGTGCTAGATACAATGCAAATTTACGTAGCCTGTTAATTTCCTCGCATGTCGCTATTAATATTCACAACACACTTACAAAGTTATCTCCTTAAACTAAACTTGTGAATTTGTGTTCCAGGCAGACCTTGGTGAATGAAAGCTTGTCCCACTGCGGTTTAAATTAATTAACTTATAATATTGCCCTATATAATATTCATTCGCCCTCAACCAATCAAGGTTCAAAGCTATATCCATCCACTGCTTGCTATATTTAAGGGATTCGCGCAATCCCATTTTGAATCATTCATTCGTTCCCTTTCATTCCAACCCCGCCGTTTTACGATCACTATACAAGAAACTTGGTATTGTGGGTCTCTCTCACTTTGAGTTTGCTTATTCAGGTTCATTATGTTAAGCTTAAAATACATCATGATATCGTACAAAGAGTTTAATATATAGCTGTTTATCGAGCCAATTATGTTTTTAGCATACTAAGGACTAATTTCGTGCGAAATAAAGAAGCAGCTTATGAATAACAAAATACGCTGGTCGAATATAATATTTAATGCTATGATTCAATACAAAATAATTTCGATATAAAACTGGATAAACTTAAGCATAATTTTCAACATTCAAAGCTATCTGTCTTTTTCATACCAATGATTTAAAATATATGTGGCAATATCGAAGCAATAGTAAAACATAAAACAGCGGTACATTACATACAATATATCTTTATATACGTTTTTACACCCGACCCAGCTCTAATACTTGTGTTCATAATCATTATCGTCATTTAGATTAGCTCGTCTCATTCCACTACTGGACATAGAACTCTCCCACTGAACACCGTGCACTCTATCCTCAGCTTGCCGCATCCGACTTCTGTCTGCAGTCAATCGTAGATCGTAAGCCTGCCCTGTCAACCCGGAAGGCATCCTACGCTATATTTTCCAAGCTGCGGTCTCTACATCTCATGCGGTCTCTAAATGCTATGTATTTTTTATTCGTGCGATCTGTGTTTGGCCGTCGATTTGAATTTCAATAATTTTACCTCCCTTACACCTTGAAGTAAACTAATTACACACAGTAAAGCTCTAGGGATATGTAACTTAGAACTAAGTTCATTCAACGCCAAGTTGTGTAAGTCAACGTTATATTATTTAGTTGTTTCGTCCCTACAATCGTTGAAGAAGGACACATCCGTGCACACGGGAATACTTGCCCTTGGAAGAGATACAATGTGAAAGCAGTTGTCAGAACAGCTCTAATAACTAGCAAGTTAATTTGTTATGACGGTATTATTAAAGTAGGCATCTAAGCATAATTATTCAATATAATATTCAAAAGTAGGACGCCCTCCAGATAGATGGAGTGACGATAATTACACAAAGTGGCTGGCAGCGGTTGGATTTGAACAGCTGAAGGTGGAACTCAGTGGCGTGCTATTGGAAATGCCTACGTCCGGCAGTGGACGAAAGTAGGCTGATGATGATAATTCAAAAATAACAAAAAATACGTTGTAGGCAATACCCTACACACTTGATACTGAATAAAAGAGCGGATTTTTTAAAAACTTGAACCCACTACGCAATCAATCGCTATATAAACTTTTAAATTGTCACGTCCATGACCCATAGACGTAGGTGTAGCCTAAATATTTGCACTGCATCACAAAACTGCATTGAAAACCCTGAGCAAAATACTGAAACCGGTAAAATGCTTCTAGTATGTAATTTATACAGGATTGTGTTTTATAATTCCTTTCTAGATCATTACCATAAGACTGTAGGCTTCGTCATCTTCATCATAATCAACCTATCTCAGTCCACTGCTGGGCATAGGCCTCCCCCAATTAGCACCATCGCTGTCCTCAGCTTGACGCATCCAGCATCTGCCTGCAGCCATTCGCAGATCAGCACCCCACCGGGCCGATGGACGTCCTACGTTACGTTTACAGAGCCACGGTTTCTACTCCAGAACTCACTTACTCCTACGATCGTCCGTTATTCGGCAGATATTCCCACCCCGTTGCCACTTCAGCGAGCTAATCCTCTGAGCCATGAGCCATCCTTCAGAGAGACTCCGGGCATAGCTTGCCCCATAGCTCGCTAAGCGACTTTAACGTGAGTGTCCACGTATCAGCTCCGTATATCGTGAGTGGTAGGACGCCTAAATTCTGTTTCAAGCACTGCCTAGATATGCCTTTAAAAAATTATAGTAATTTAATGGATCCTTTTAATATATTTACTATAGTGCAAAATTCCAACAAATACTTCATTAATATTCATCAACTATTTAATGTATTGCTAATTGTTTTTTGACTTAAATAATAATTTAAAAATACAGGACATTAAGATGTGGTTATAGTTTTTCGTGTACGTTGAAAATTTAAAAAAATGTAAATTCTGGTTTCCTTCATTCCCATGTGTCATTTAGAAAGGATCGTGCGCAGTCATGCATCACGCAAATAACCCATTAAAATATTACTAAGCACACATTCATAACTTTCTAGACCTGATTTAATTAAACCTAATACGAAATTGCATTTTATTTTATTTTAACTTCTTACTTCAGAACATTGTAAAACTGGCCATTGCGAAACGACACTACAGAAATAGCACACTGTATATTTCTGCCACTAAGCCACAGCACCTACATAATACTATTGTTGTTTTGATCGCATATGAACAGAGGAAAACTTTTTATTAGCAAATTAATCTCTTTACTATTTTTTCAATGAAGAGGGTATAAAAGAAACCGCTAGCGGTTACAAACTCAGACTTTAGGAATAGTGTCAATTAGTTAAGTTAATATTGGTTGGGAACATAGATGTCACTGGTGAAACGTGGAAGTGAATCTACTAATCTCCACTGTCTGCGCCTCTACGGGGATTAAAGGCGTGATGTCAAGTTGTAATTGCTACTTATCATGTTATTGAATTTTTCTACTATTTATTAAATTAGCGCTATCCAAATTATTGTATATAATTATTACATATTCCTGTGCAATTATTACCATACACTATGTGTCCTTTTGTGAATGTGCTCACAAAGTATTCGTTCTGGATCTGAATGTAAAAAAGCAGGTATATATTTATATGTATTTATGAAAGTTACTTCCCTTTTCAACAAATTCATGACCAGACCGATAAAGTGAGTTATAGAGGAATAGTTTTGTTTTAGGCTTAAGTTTAATAATAACAATATCTTAACACAATTCCTCACACACTATCCTCACTCTTATTGTTAGCTCGGTAGGAGTATACAGCGATACTACTCTAATAAACAGGTTTCAGCGAGCTTTTGTAATTATAAAAGTGTGCAAAAGTTAGGAGTGTGTAATCTATCGAGTAAAAAGCAAATATTAAAATCCCTACTTTGGCTAGGAAGTATCCGAATACTTTTATAATCGAACCGCGCTGCCCTCTGGTTGAAAATAGCCAAACTCCGCGAATGTTTGTTGCCATATTAAAATAATGTTGAAATTTAAAATAAATAGCTAGACGTAAATTTGACTAATTTTAACGTAAAACGTATTATGTACATACTGTAATTTTGATGCACAAAAAAACATATTGTCCGTTTTATACTTTTCAACCCTAGAAATAATTACAACCGTTGAAAACTTAATTGTGTTGTAACGTAACGTAACATAATTTTACTATTATTTTCGTAAATTATTAAATAAGAAATTTCACTAACGAAACACTTCATTATTATATATTCTAGTAATTTCTTTGTATAATCATAATATTATTTTAATTTACCGCCTTAGATCAATATTCGAAATTTAAATTATTAATAAAACATGTGATTCGCAACTGAATCGTCTTTTGTAATAATTTTTAAATTTACAAATACTTCCTGGTTCGGTATTTCATTGTTGTGGTTTATTTATATAGACTATGTAATATAATTGTGTAGGTACACACAATGGATTTTCTGCTGATAATGGGTTTCAGTTATTCAATTTTAACACTAGCAACTTTAAGCAATACTCAGCTAAGTGAGCCATCGCCCTGTTAACGGTGTCATGGCGGTTTGACTTGTTAAAAGTTTTTTTGCAATAACTTACTAGTTAATGTGCTTTTTAGCAGTTTGATATTTGATTTGAGTGGATATATTCACGTGACACACTATAGTTAATAATGCGTGAATACAAAATAGTCGTGCTAGGTAGCGGAGGCGTGGGAAAGTCCGCCCTGACAGTACAGTTCGTACAAGGCATCTTTGTGGAGAAATACGACCCCACCATAGAGGACAGCTATCGGAAACAAGTGGAAGTGGACGGACAGCAATGTATGTTGGAGATTTTGGACACAGCTGGCACGGAGCAGTTCACTGCGATGAGAGATTTGTATATGAAGAACGGGCAAGGGTTCGTGTTAGTATATTCAATCACAGCACAGTCCACGTTCAATGATCTGCAAGACCTCCGGGAGCAAATCCTACGAGTTAAGGATAAAGATGACGTGCCCATGGTTCTGGTCGGCAACAAGTGCGACCTGGAGGCGGAGCGCGTGGTCGGCAAGGAGCAGGGCGCAAACCTCGCTCGCCACTTCAACTGCGCATTCATGGAGACCTCCGCGAAGGCCAAAATCAACGTGAATGACGTATTCTACGACTTAGTGCGACAGATCAACAAAAAATCCCCGAAAGAAGACAAGAAACCAAAGAAGATCAGACCGGGATGTATTCTTTTGTAATTGTGGTGGAGCCTCCGACACGTCTAGGTATAAAATATTTAATAATTTGAAAGACTTCTCGTACCCGGATTTGGCTCTTGACGGTTCCAAAAGTTACTAGATCGGGTGAGCGATGTTGCTTGTCGAATACCCTTAGCATTTCGAGAATGTGCATTTGTTGAGCTGTAAAATGATCCAGTGCTGTAGGTCGAGTGGAAAATACACAGACATCACAACTCTGGATAGGCTGTGTGTGCTGCGACTACTGCAGCTGCTGCATCTCACTCTATGTATTGATATTGATACTAGTATTTAAATTGGGGACACTCGATGATTCTGTGTGTGTTTCACTCTGATATTCCATTTGTACTGTGTGGATGGATGCTGCTTTGTTCAGAAGTTAACATATTAGTTAATTAAAACTATATCTAGACGAAGCTTTAAGGTGGTGACAGATGTGTACAATTAAAATGTAATGTACACACAATAAACACTTTGTGTTATAATTAACTTTTCACCGTTCACAGCCCCTCATTGTATGTTCATGATGCAGATATACAAAAGACAATTACACCCACACATAACAAAAATAGATAAAATGTAATTCTAAAATTTACTTGGTTAAGTATCTAACTTGTAACACTGCAGTCAACCAATGTGGATGTGACTATTAAATCTATAAAGAATAAATCCATTCAGCTCTCATATTTGTTCCATTATTTGTCTGATTTAATTTATTTTTTGATTATTACAATGGCATTACTCAGTCAAACAATAACATCAATTATCAGTACAAGTTATATTGTATGATATTTTGATTAAAAGATATAGTTATACAATACTGTAAATCTATGAGTGTGTTACATGTTTCTGAGTAGATTTCATTGGTTCATATACTCTAGAACAATGGTTATTGTGGCATTACATTGAAATGTTGCATATCAGTTTCCATCTTTAGATTTGGTGTATATTAGACCCTATAGGATGTTGTTTTCATAACTATTAAATGATAATTAATAAATAATAAAAACTATTAAACCCTATTAAAAAGTATAATGTAAATAATTATTAGATCTAAATTTTGGACAACTTTTATTCATAACAATATTTTTATTATAGTATTACACCACAATCTAAAAAATGTTATTTTAAGTTGAATTACCTATGCTAAGTTCAGACAGTCCCATGTCAATTGCAATAAACAGGAAATAAGTGGTGGCAGAGTTAAACATAGGTTTTCCGATGTCTCTGTGTATTTTGAATATATATACCTATTTCCATATAAGACATTGATGTGTAGGATAAAATTTTAAACTCCTGCACTATTCTCTTGATATTGTAAACCTCATATTTTATTAAGGGTGTTATGCATTTATGTATGTATATATATATTAAGTTTCTACATATATGAGACAGAAAGTTGAAAATGTTTTATTAAGTTTAAAATACAATGAAATTGTATGCACACATTGCATTACTTTTGTCAATATATGGATACATCACCAATTTGTAATACCTTACGTTCGATAGTCTTAACAATTTTGTTAAGAAGGTTAGAGTACTACTATAATCCACTACCTACAGTACTAATGTTACATACAAGGAGATATTAAGGGTCTTTTAATATGTATTGTAAGGTCTGTGGCACAAATGTCGCCAAATACAGCATAATAGAAAAAATGCAATCTAATCAATGACTTATGCTCTCACTGTGGCAGCTGTGTGTACAATTATTGTAATGATTTCTAAATGTACAGGCAAAGTATGAATATGTATGTACATAAACAAATGATGCCTATAATAAACTTTTTACTTGATTTGACAGTAAAACTTTTGGTTTAAACTTGTAGTTAATTGATTATTTTCTTTTTGTATAAAAAAAAATTGAACCACAGTAGAGAACAAGTTGATCTGTAATAGGTGGAGGATTATTGTATACAATGCCCTTAATATCCATAGAAATGGTCATGGTTGTGATAGAACAATCTCTCAATCAATTGTCTTCTTAAGTCTTAGTGGAATTGTTTTGAAACCGTAACAACTGACTGCTGTCTCAAATCTGTTCCTCTGTAAATAAGTCAGTTGACAATGATTTTATCAGTTACTGTACTATAAAGTCCAATATTCCTGTCCGTAGTTGGTTGTTTGTTATCAAAGTTGCACATTGTCATAAATTTTATGTACATTATGCAGTTGTTAATGATATTTTATGGTGCATGTGTTTTTGTTCTTAAATGTTATCTCACTGTCTGGACTTGGCACAACAAGTAATTATTCTACTATAGGCTTTAACTTCTGAACAATTAGTATGAGAGGTTAGTGCAGGCTCGGAAGAGGCCTGAACCAGTGTATAATGTTTAATAATTAAGAATACATTAAATTTTTTCAGATATATTATTGTCTTGTTATATAATTCAAAGGTATCGAAGGAAATGTTGATGATGCGACACTTTGGATATAGTGTCTATTCAACAAAATTAGTGAGCCATAGGTGAGCGCGCCCACCATATGTAGTGTCAGATGTGAAGTGGTGAGATCTTGTGTGTTGTGAACACTGCAGGCACCACTCAACAGACTGCAACCCCTTACTATAAAATTGAAAACTTAAAAAAAGATGTCGTTATTGTAAATGAATTAAAAAGTTTTATTATTACTGGCTCATTGAAAGTGTAAATTGCTAACATAGTAATGTGTTGCCACTATGGAAATACTTTGTTGAAGTAATAATTATATTAGGTGTTCAAATATTGTTACAGGATTAGATGTTTCCTCAATTGTCATTTCTGTTTACACGTAAGATTTACTGCACAAGGATATTGGTAACGACTTGATCTGAGTTGAATTATATTTTTATATATATATCGTGCAAATTAATAACTTTTATATTTTTATCTTTTCAATCAATAATCGACATGTACAATAAATATTAATTTCTCTTTTTTTTGCAAATTTATCAATAAAACCAATTTTAAATATTAATGTTTCGGAATGCGTATTTCTTTCTTGACGTTCCCCCGCCGTTGCATGATGAGGTGTAGTAAGGCAAACCAGACCGTGAGTCACGCCGCAACCCGGTCGCTGAACGAGAATTGAGCCGGAATTTTAATGGAATCAAACTAATTGAAACAACCAATTACCATCTACAACTATTTTATTGAATCGACAAGTGTAAAATGTTTCATAAAACGTGTATCACCACCTCGTACAATATGACTAATCTATGTAGGTACAATAATATGTTAGATTAAAAAAAAATACATAATGGCAGTGTGACGTGGCGGGCGTATGTCGACATTCTAGTAACATAAGAATTGACACAGTCCAATGAAAAGGAACAGAATACGCCATGCTAGGAATTATGACAAAGCGGCTATTCGACGTACGTACCTATGTAAATAAACAGCAAACAAGTGTTGTGTTATGATGCACTAGAAGACAACTAACGACGCGCCCCACACATGAAACAAGGTCTCGTACATAGATCGTGTTCACCATGGAGCGCGTTTACATAAAAGCTTAAATTACACTCCAACAATAGTAATATTAAATTTGGGTACATGCACACAGCGTGTGGGAGATTGTATCTACATACAATAGCGTTATAAAAAGTTCCAGGGACGGCAAACTGTTGGTTACGTTTCCTTATCGAGGCGCCCAGGGAGCGTTCCCGCTTATCCGTTCCAATTTAGCGTAATACGGTTTTTTTCGGGCCGTCCCTAAACACACACAATAAGTAATGCGCTCGTTTATCAACATATTAATGGATCCCACTCGATAAGGCAACATTATCATACAAATCGACATTAAATCGCCACAGATAGGAGGGCACTTACGTAAAAAAATTCTGACACCCGCTTTCACAACGCTCACCTAATTGACAGAGGAAATGGCGATAACGGGAATGATAAAAACATTTGCTTAAAAATTATAACTTCGTATAAATTGTTGGATGTCATTGCTACACTTCACAATAACGACTATTTATGTAGTTAAGAAAAATATAATACAGTCGAAATAATCGTTTAAATTGAAGCTTGAAATTTGCCACAAAATGAATCCCGATTTAAGAAGTAAATTAATTGGTAAATTGATAATTTTCCGGAAATATTGTTATCCTTTGTTACAAGTATTTGACGTCATATTACGCACGGTTGTTATTGTGAAATATTTATTCAATTCAAACGCAAGGAGGAAAATAACACAAATCCACAGACGAAGCGCTTACCCCGTTCGTGCTATTGGTTCATTATTAAACGTAATTAGAACTACAAGGACCTCCGTTTGGTTTGTGGATAGCTCAAAAATGAGTAGAGATCAATTTTAATGGTCATAGTAAAGTTAACATAATGTTGTGAACCCATCGCTAGGTCACCACTAATAGCTTTAGTACATAAAAGAAACTATTATTGTGTATAATAAATCATCAATTATCTGATGGGCGACACAGAAGTCTTTGAAACTAGCGTGTGCGTTTGAAGGGAGCCATGAATTTAGACGTATGTCTGTAAATATATTTGACATTCAGTGTTCTCTATCAACCCGGTAAGGGACCTGAACCGACCACATAGCTCTAATAAACAATTACCATTGCGCCATATTCCAAGTAATTGTTATGGTGTTATCACTATGTGCTCCGTCGACATGACGTGTCTCGTCACCTTGGCTTCTGTACTACTCGCCGCCCTTAAGCGCTCGAATTCGAGCGCTCATTAAAACATGTTAATTATGTTAATATTAGCTCGTTATAAAAGTAGATATCAGAATGTGTACCAATTATGTGCTCAACCTTGTGTCTTTCATCAACAAGGTCAGACACCAAAGGCTACGTTTATGACAGAGTCGACACATTCTTCAGCAGCCAGTTCCTCACAATGGAAGGTAGGGGATGAACAAAAACACTTGTCGGACGGATCTATTCAATGGAGTTTGTTCCGATATCCACTGGAACTAATAGCCCACAGAATGCGTACTTACTAGAAATGGTTAGTGCTAGTGCTGTGTTTCACTTTAAATTACCTACCCTATAAATTTCGAGCGTGACACGTATTTTACATAAATTAATGATCATTTCCTTTTTACTCCTTTCATTATGATGTCAAAAATACGGTTTTCAGTTTCCGACAGATGCACGACAATTGAGATTTTCAAAAGCGTTTCCAAAAATTCATAGCATACAATTTCAAATATTAGTACTTTACAAAAAAAGCTTTTGGAACGAAACCTTGCGTAGGTCATTTCTGCGAGCCATCAGTTATATACATCTATGGAACTCTACCTCAAATGGAGTCTGTTAAGTGGCGCTCAATTCCCTCTACAATGAAAGCGCTTTCCTCCCGCCCCGAGGTCGCACTCGAACGCCGAGACACTGCTCCACTACGCCAACAGACGGTCACGGCTATTATTTCATTAAAATACATTGTCCCTTTAACTTGGCCTCGTTGAAGTTTTTACCACTTTAGTGCGCTTTATTTCTTGATGTTTCAGCTCGGCATTCTGTCATTTGTCATTTTTCCTCACATTTGTCATTTGTCCTTACATTTCATCATATACCTAACCGTCGTAAAAATAAAAGTATTATTAACCAATCCCAACAAACGAATTTAAGCAATATATTTAATGAAATTATTCACTTTAAATATTTAGGCATTTTATTTAGACTTTTTAAAATATTATAAATCTGTAATTGACTAGAATAAAATTGTCTAGATGTTAAGTAAGACACTATAGTAACTTATAAACTAGAAGCTGAAAAACCGAAAAAGAAATTATGGTCATATTACACGGCAGTAATTGCCTAATGTAGGTAATGACTAATATGCCAACGATTAATCAATGACATTACAAAATTTGAAAACATTTCCTTTTAATTCATTATAAATTAACTAATATCACCAAAAATGTACCGCAATAAAATAAATAAAATACGTGGTTCGTTCAATCGCGTAGTGCAGCATTTTTTTGACAAAGTAAAAAAAACCTTTCAATATCAATGACACAGTAACATCATATTGCCAACCCACATTTCATATTTGAATGCTCAATTGAATAATTAGTCCACGATGGGGGACCTGGGGGGTCCGGTTTTGTGCGTGTTACATGCTCACTATTACACACACACACACAACCACCCGCGCGACAGAGTGAGTGTGATGATACACAATAATATGAGATCGCAAGATTAATAGACTCATTCATATATGGTTCAGATGGCAGACACCCGACTGGTTCCAAGTCGAGTAGGTGGTTTTGGCGTAGGTTTTCAAAAACGATACTGTTTAAGCATATCCGGGGTATTATAATGATATTTCATTAATTCGATATGTTATATTGCGTAATATAAAGTGATAAGGTTCGTGTGACGCCCCCTTTTTATTAAAACGACACATAAAATCGCTAAAATACATCCGACATTTATAGAATGTGAAGAATATCAAATATCAACAGAAACCCAGTTATTAATACTAATGTCGTAAATTTTACTCGAATCAATAAGATCATCTGTGACTTTATAACCTCTATTTACCTATAAATGTCTCTGATTAAGTTCGAATAGAGCTTGAAACAATCCAAAAATATGATCCTACATTGACTATATTAATCAATGACCCTTACTTTATTATACAATCATTATAAATTCATCGTGACTAATTAAACATAGACCCAGAATGTTTCTAGAAACTTGTATCAAATATTAACATAGTTGGTACACTAACTACAACAATAGTCATTGTTATGCGAAGTACACATCTGGGTTTATACGGACACTGAACAGATCCACCTGCGGTTAATTGTATCTAATGTACTCGGTGTTTACGTGACATAAAACAGTGTCATCGTTTATAAATGACGCGATTAATACTCGTTAATGAGCAATTATGTGCATGCTTGGCTTACATGTGGTAAAACCCTTCTTAGAGAGCTGATATACATTCGAACGATATAAAATACTGTTGGAAGGTCTACGTATATCAAAATATAGGAATATAAAATAAAGGTCGATCAACACTGTCGTCCTTTATCTTTCGTAACTGAATTTTCAATTCGAATAGCGGCTATAGAAGCTGCACTTTGATCACTATTGTTGATTCGGGGATTTAACACTCGACGAATTTTCTTTGACATGAAACAATTATAAAAAAGCGATAAAGCTCTGAAGGCCCACTTTCATACAGAACATATTCTGAAGACCGGATTAATCAACAAGATATTACTGTTACCAAAAACGTTACGCAACAAAAAATATACGCGTCTATTCCATTTAAACCTAGATAAGGTATCGCTTTTGTTCGGATATGTTGAGTCATTGTTGAAAGAGAAAAAGATCAACTTCCGAGACACTTCCGGTACGTTCGCCGCGGCCTCAGCTGATTCGCGACGTGACTCACCGGCCGAGTCGCGGTGTAATAATGAATCACGCGCGTCGCGAATCGTCCGCGAGTGTGTTACACCTAGTGACGTTAACGCGAATTCGCTTGCGCGCGAGTGTGAGGATATCGACCGAAAGTTTGAGCTGCGAGGGTCCATAATGTTAATATTTGAGACGTTGAACCGAAATGCAGAGTGTTAATACCAGCTTTACTTTGTTATGTATAGTATAAGAGATTGGTTGTCTAAGAATATTAATTAAATAATAATACGAGCTGAACTATTCATTGCGTATTGCCATAAATAATTTTACCTCACAATCGGGCACGAGTCTATTCAAGAGCGATTTTAAAATGTAATTTTTTGGGTAGCAACGCAATATAATCAGACCACTGATAACGTCACGGAGGTACAAAGGACAATGTATGGTAATTGGTCAGAACTGTGGTATTGGAATAGCTTGTCTCACATACTCCAATGCACAAAAATTACTATATACGAAATTATTACATACACATTATTAAAAAACAAAGGTATATTTTTGTTCAGCCATTCTAATTTTTTGTTATTTCAGCGTTATTAATTTGAAATTAATTTTAATGATTTTGTTTAATTATGTTCATCAAATATAGTTCAATGTAGTTACTTTATTAACATATCGATTTTTTATTATAAGATTTTTTACCGTCCTCTATCAGCGTTCTATTGCTGAACATGAGTCTTGTCTCAATGAGAGTGCTAAGGCTATAGTCTGCCACGCTGGCCAAGTGATTATCATTTGATAAATAAAATATCCAAATCATAGTTTCTAGTCATATTATATTCCTCAAAAACGGGACCTATATACTAACAAGGTGTGAAGGTCAAGTGTCACAAACCAAACTAGTGTGGTGATCACATTTTTGTACAATGATCACACTTTCAGAGAAAGAAGATACAATTAATAATAACGAATTACATTACCGATAAGGCCTCACTCTGCGCATGCGCAGTACGTACCTATAAAATTTTGTAATCATAAACAATGCCCGCTATCTTCGAAAATGTGTTATTTTTATAAGCAATTGAATACGCGGCTCTTCATAAAAATGAATACGATACGTCAATGAAATCACGACCTTATTGCAATAAATATAGAGCTGATATTAATATGTTGATCGAAAAAGATAGATTTATTTACACAATGTACGTCCCACAGGGAATATTCTGCTATACATCTATCGTTGCGAATTGGATCAAACTGCTTTGCTAACAAAGTTCATTTTATACCGGTGACAAGTGGTTTATTTATAGAATTTATGCCCTATTAGGAATACAATGAACCAACGGAACTAGACTAAGATCGATTTGTCTACCAACGGGTTATAAATCAAACATTAGACTATTCATGGAATTGATAAATGAAATCGTCCGAAACGCCAACAGTTCCCGTTAACAATGAAATTGCAAAAACAAAAAGAAGAATTATTATTAGCACGGTTTACTTAAATAGTAGTATGACGTTAACCACAGACAACGTTATACTATTATAAAAAAAAACTTACTGGTAAAAAATTACCGGTATCCAAATTTATTTACCGATATTTCAAGAAGACATTTATCGGTAAAATATCATCGGTGCTGAAATTTATTTACCGATAAAACAAGACCAGACGGGAGCTACAATAGATCAAATTAGATATTATATCAAATATATATTAATAGAAATGGATATTATATCAAAAAATAATGAATTACCGCCAATTTTAAAACAAAACAATAATTATGAAGCGTTATTAATATTTTCTTGTTCCAGTTATCTTGCGGTCGTACTTATCTGGTAACAATTACATGATACGAATGATCGTAAAAATTTAAGAGCATCTATGTATTTGCTATTGTTGCATAATACATTTGGAGGATATTTATTAATAATATTTCTAGGTAATATAGCAAATTTTGCAGTCTGATACTCTCAGCTGTTCTACATACACGAGTAGAACAATAAATAGCTGAATAGACTGATATATACATATATTTATGTATAGCGATGCCATTTAAACTCATAGAAACGTGCGTAGTGGAATGGCATTAACGATGTGTTGGAACATGTTGTATTCTTTGGTAAATCCTTTTACGTCTAAGAAATATAAAATACTTCATCGACAAATTGCAAATGGATAGTAGATACTTTATTATTTTTATAAGGACCACAGCTTTAGGTGGGATGTAACATTTTTTGCCTTACTGAGCCACCAATTTATTGAGCAATAAATTGTAATAAATTTTTGCGTTGCGTCGAATAGAAGTGATTGTTTTAAAATAGCTCGAATCCTGAAGTAATTGCTATAATTGAACTCT
>DWMG01001248.1:0-15705 GCA_018244855.1 Elbella merops
GACATTGGCTATGCTATCGAATTGGAATACTGTTATGATAGATATAGTCTCAATTGTAATTGTAAGTAATAAATAAAAATAAAAATAAATAAAAAAAAATTAAAATCAAAAACGCTCGTTATAGAACGACAGGCACAATGTCGCGATGAATCTTCAGTAAATTGCATAATCCGACCAGCATTATGCAAATAGGTACAGTAGACACACATTTAGAATGGTGCCTCCGAATATCAGTGGCGCTCTTGACCCGTTGTGATAAACGTGTACAAATCAACAAGTCACGAGCTAATGGGAACGGTGACATCACCTTCGCATGTCACCTTGCTGCTGTCTCGTGGCACTGTTCCGTCGTGAACACTCCAACTGCCTCGAGTCTCCCTCGATGTTAATAGAATCTTATCGAATTACACGTCGCGAAGTTACGTCCGAAGATTTCAAAGGAAATGATGATGTTAAGTGAATCTTATTCAATGCGAATCGTAAGATTGCATCTGAAGATTTCAAGGGAAAATGTTCTTTTTTCATTCGATGTGAAGAGAAATCCCGGGTTCGATTCCCGGGTCGCACACTACAAAATTTTCTAATTTAGATTTTCTAGTAGTGATTCTGAGTCTGGATATGTGCCCGATGCGTGGCAATAGGCTCACCACCTATTCCATAGTGAGACGTAAACGTAACCGGTGAAACGTGGGCGTGTTCTGCATTCCTCTGCCTACCTCTTCGGGAATTACAGGCGTGAAGCTACGTTTTTTTTAAACTTATGTTATTTTGCAACGATCTACGAATACGATGGGGCTATACAGTCAATTCTTTAATTAATTCTTTAATTCGTTAATTCTTCAATCATACCACAGAATAGGGGAGGATGGGCTTATCGCCATGCCCCGATCACAAATCCAAACCCCGAGTTACTACTGGGAATGTCAAGTTAGAAAACTAAATTATACTTTGCCCGATCCGAGGATCGAACCCGAGATCTCTTGATCTGTGGAGACGCTGGCAACCACTTAACCAACGAGACAGCCAATTCACCCTAAATCTTAAATCGACAAGATAATCCCTTCATAGTCATGACCCCAAAGTATATAACACCATAAACCACCCACGCAATCAAGTAAAAATACGCAAAAGTACAAATACGCAATCAAGTAAATAAACACTTAGAAAATGAACAGAAACTAATATTCAGCTTTTTGCCGCCGGCGGGAGTCGAACCCGGATCCGTACACGCGGTAAACGCATAACCAAACGCTGTACCACTACATAATCTTTTCGTTGTATCGAGCTACCACGTAATTCAAATCAAGGTCGTCCCAAATAATGTGTTTTGCACAGTTTCTAGATAACGTCAGAATTTATCACCTTTACTGAGTGTACAAAATGTTTTAAAAATCTGTAATTATGTCGGTATTAAGACGCTCTTGTGTCACTGTTGCTCGTGAGTTGTCACACACACACATACACACTATGACTTCCAGAATATCGTGAAGGCGGCCGACACGGACCGCAGCGCTGATGTTTCGGAGCTGATGTGTCGCGCTCATGAAGGACCTCAACGACCGGTGAGCTGTTCTACTGACCCGGGTGCACCTTTAAACCATGTTAACAGTTTTATGCTTCACACACACGGACACACACACGCATACAATCATCTTGTCATCGTCCACTGCTGGACATAGGCCCCTCCAATAGCACGCCACTGAGCTCGATATTCAGCTCGTCTCATCTAACCACTGCCAGCCACTTTGCGTATATCGTCACTCCACCTAGCTGGAGGGCGTCCTACGCTACGTTTGCCAAGTCACAGTCTCCACTTAAGAACACGTCTGCTCCAGCGGCTATCGTCTCTCTGTTTTCTGAAGAATCGCCTCGTTTGGGATTCGATCTCTTATAGAGAAGCCGAGCATAGCCCTTTCCATAGCTTGCTGAATGACCTTAAATTGGTGGAACAGTCGCACCGTGAGTGTCCACGTCTCGGCTCCGTATGTACTAACAGGTAGGACGTAGGTCCCATTGACCTACTGGCTGTCACTACTGGCTTTAGACTACGGTATTCTTATTGGTATGATGTTTCCCCTTTACGAGTTTATAATATTACGATTAGAAACATTTAGTGAAAAGAATGTTATAAAATATGAGATTCATACTAAAAAGGACATCTCCAGTCAATTCAAAAGTTCAGTTCAAAGGGACAGAAGAAAGTTATAATAAGTAATAAAGAATATAAGTCGAATCTTACAATTTTTAGATTTTTATTTTGTGAAGTAACTTGTAGGCGCTTAATATTTTCACGGAACGCGTTGATTATTACATTTTTCTATATTTTGTTACGCTCGTTTTAGTGCATTTCGTACTCGATAGATGGCGCAGTTCGTTAGCACTGATAAATTAAAAGGCGTTTTTGAACTTTTTTAATAGTTGTACACAATATCATATTATAAATTCTTAACATTAAATATTGTAGAACAAAATATAAAATCTGTATAATTGTAAAAATAATTGTATAGTTGCGTTATAAAATCGTGTGTGTATAATAATAATTAATATATATGAAGATGACTATATATGATCAGGTTACTGCTTTTTGAGACTAAGTCACTGGGCGGCATGTGAGAACATGGGCAAGTACCGGCCGTTGGGTCCCACCGAGAAACTAGCCGCCATGGCGCCATATTGCAATAGAATCAACGTCATACGTGGGGCGATTCCCTACATGGTGAGTGTTGACTGGAATTTTTTTAACCCATCACTTATTGTTATAATTGCAGTTACTGATACAAATGTGGTATGTAAAAAAATACGACTAACTAGAATGCAAGGGCTAATTTGAGTTATATTTGAATTTGATATATTAAACGTAACCTAAAATAAATGTTGTCCCTTTTGGCGCCAAAACTTATTCGGGACATCTAAGAGACCTAAGAGTACATATAATAGACAATAATATGGTTCCATAATGCCATGAAACATCCTTATTCACCTCGATACCTATTCATGTATAAATCTTATATCATAACAATAAATATAATTATTCTTTTCGCTAATAATAAATTTATAGCCTCCGTAACTTACTTTCTGTACTCGGCTTCATAATTCAAACATTTAAATTTGGAACACATGTGTAGCTGGGCACGGTTGACGTGTATCAGCGAAATTAATTAATTTCCGACAACGAACCACGATACCTACACACGTTTCAAAATAGATGTAGTCCCAACGGTGCATATGTATTATTTTTTTTCTTTTTGCAAAACAGTTTTGCTGCCAAAATAATCGGGCCATTGGCTAATCCGATGGCACCTACGTAAAAATAAAGGAACTAACGTGTACATACATATTTTATTAAAATCTACCTTATATATATTTATTGTGAGAAGAGAATGATAAATGTAGAAAGATCACATCAGGTTTATGAGGATATATACAATTTGGCACTCGGTCCTCTCTACCTGCCCCATAGGAACCTTATGACAATTATAATAACAGACAATATTAGAGGATTTTGAAGATTTATTTGTTAATAATTAATGTCACCGTTTTCTTATATAAATTTTTAAGAGAATATTATAAATATTGAAATAAATATTTAATTTTTTTTATATCAAAACATACATTTTCCTGATCAACATCTTCGCATCTTATTGCTATTTGCCCAGTATTTTTTGTTATTTAAAATCAAATATCGTTTGAGGGGTGCGGGGCTTTAAGTTACGATCCAAATATATTATAATTATCGTCATATCACTTATAGTCATGTCATGCTTGTAATAAACGAATGATTTGAGAACACTTCACAAGTTATAAAGCGGAGAGACTTCACTCATCCGAATGAAATTTGAGTAGTTTTAAGTAACAATTAGCTAAAATCTCCTACCGACCCATTCGTCGTGCCACTGATGGACCTGCTGACTGCTGAACTGCTTGTGCTCATCACTATTTTTCATAATTGGTCGAACCCAAATTCCTCTGTCATTAAATTGTGAAATTAACCATTCAAGTAACAATCAAATCAAATTTTCACTGTGGCAGTATAATAGTAGTTAGGTATTAGACATCAGGAAACTTGCATACTTTAGAGTGCTCAAAATAAAGGTTCTCCAAGACGTGTGAAATCTGCCAACCTCCACTGTTCCAACGTGATAAGATATGATCGTAACGGTACCCATTTAAAGAAGAGACACGTGTCCAACAGTAGATCGATAAAAATGTTGACGATGTTGACGCAAGACGTGTAAAATCAAAATATTGCATAAAACGCAAGAATATTTTTATATCATAATCGCTTACCGGTTTTACGACGTTCGAACGAAAACGAACTCAAGTGATTATAGGACGTACTCGTAATTTACGTCCTTAGCCTGAACACTCCGTTTAAAAAATATTTTACGATGACATTTACGATAACTGCCAACGTGTATTAATATAAAATTTATTTATCGCGCGACGCGACGGTCGCTGACGATGCAGCCTTACGGCTTTACTCGTGGGATTTTTATTACTTACAACAAACTGTTTGCTGTACATTAAATTTGCTATATCACTGGTTTTATGTAGTGTCGTCACATAAAAGTGTAAATTGAAACGTTTTCCGTTGGGATTTTCGATTTTAATGCTTTTATATTATTACCAGCCAGCCAGATTTAGAAAAAATAGAATATCTATAGAATCTAATTAAACTTGGTCGTGATCGTGACCAAATTAACGCGTGAGATATGATAATTAAAAAACGATTAAACCAATCAATTATTTTATTATTAAATGTCCCGTGAGTGTTTATACACATGATTATATATAGTATCTAGTTCATGAGAAGGATCCTCGTATAGGTCCGAAACTAGTTGGGCAGTTCCGAATAACATACGTAAGTCCAATTAATTCTGCAACAATCCTGTGATATGATAGTATATAGTTGTTATAACCAGCTAGTGGGTAGTAGGTAGGTAGCAGTAGGTCGTACGTAACTACTGTGAGAAGGTATGACGTTATTTCAAAGTTTGCATGTTCGTGGCAAGAAACTACACGGTATAAATTTTTAAATGGACGAACAATGACAACTCTCTGCAAATACATAATATCATGTCATAAAATCTGACTGATATATCAGTCAGATTTTAAGACGTTCAAATATGATTTTTAATGCAATTTTTGTCCCACGCTTTTTATCATTCGACTGTTGGACAGGGATCTTTCAGAGTGAGAGGGTTAGGGTGGCCATAGTATGCCACGCTGACCAAGTGCGAGTTAACGGAATTCCCAAGTCTTGGAGAACATTCTTTTTAACTCTAGCATTGTATACACTTTATATGTGAAAACACGAGTATTGTACATTTGTTTCAGAATATCATCGGCGAGGACCCGCCTCGCAATCGACCAGAGTTGTTGCACGTGAAATCGTGTAAGGAGCGAGCCATTAACATTGGTAAAGTGAGTGTCTTCTATACCACGGCCACATTTTATTAGTTTAGTAATAATCTGAATATCTTGGAATTTCTCCACACACGGCCATCTGATCCAAAAGTAAGCATCAAGAGGGCTTGTTATGTTAACCAGACGATTGATAAATTATATATACTTATACATAATTTACATCCAGACTCCAAACAAGTACTTGTGCTCCTTACATAAATATTTATTCTGGGTGGGAATCGAACCCGCCACAGTCAAGTTCACTACCCACTGCACCAACAGGCCAGTCAGCTCTGCACGAATGTCTTCGCATGATAGGAGGAAATGTACACTTTCCATTATTACCATACTTCAATGCGGATTATACTCGTACACTACAAATTTAATTGTAATTGGAAAAGCCTAACCCGTAAGGAACTTGACGTGATGGTATAATTACAGCAATAATTTCACTACACAAAGACCATGTAGTGCCATTTATCTCTGTCCTTACAGGATTACTTCTTCCACGTTGATCACTTTCTTCATACTGTTTCGGAGGCTTAATTTCGAAGCATTCGATAGTCTCTGCCTGCTCTGTAACAGAGCGGGTGTGAAGATATAATAATGATTTTGTTGGCCTACTTGACTGTTGGGCGTTTCATGTATGTACATTGAAAGATTTTTCGATAAGCATTAACTGCTTTTGAACGTTTTTTATTCAAAATACTAGGACTGTGTGAAGAGTGATCCCTGAAGGTGGCTAAAAATTATGAAAAGCCTCGTATGCTACTCATATGATAATTTCCTCATCATTGACCTTTTATCGCTCCTCTATTGTACACTGGTCGCTTCGCAGTATAAGAAAGTGTTAAGCCATAATACCCTGGGTGAGTACGGGTTCGCAGACTTCACACGCCTTAGAGAACATTATGGGAATTAAGATGTACAGACTTCCTCACGATGTTTTTCTTAGAAGACATTTCATATTTACACGCCCGTAATAAGTTTAAAGAAATAGACAGCTTGACTAAATTATAACCAGAGCAGTGGCTCTTGTATACTGTTCATGTGTTAATTTTGGTTATAGCTCATTACATTAAGTGAAGGCTTGTATGATCTATACTTTTCGATATTACCTATAGCCCGACTAGTTTTGAACCAATAGTTAGTAGCAATTAAGCAATTAAATTGGTTTTATTATGAAGTAAAATTATAAAGCTATTGAGAAGTAGGGGTAGCCTGTCGCTTCCCTCCTCTCATTTCTTCGGCCTATCACACCGAGGTCTAAAGTTCAAATCCTGGCTTGTAGATTTTAAAGTTATCAGCTTTTTATATTAAATATCACCAGCTACAGTGGCGGAGGAAATCATCGCGAAGAAATCATACTGCATAGAGTTCGCCATAAAGTTCTCCAAGACATGTGAAGGATGCCTGAGCTTGGCAATATCCTGCCAATGTGATGGAATTTGAACTTAATCCATATGATTCTGAGTGGATATGCAACACGGAAACGATAAAAGGATTGATGATGGCGACAATGTGCCCTTGAAGCATTGGTGAATTTATAAGTCTTATATTATGTATATAACTTCAGTGTTCTGATATTTGCTAATAATTTTGTATCTTTTAATAAATACTTCCCACGAACAATGTGTATTTATAGAGAAACACATGTACATACATGTATGTATAGAGAGACACATTCGTCGGCGATTATAGTGCAAATTGAGCCGTTACAAAGTTTACTACGGATCTGGCATAATTCTGGGCAGCATTACATAAAGGAGCTGGCGTAATGTTATTTTTGTGTCATATTGTAAACACGCCCGGACCCGAGTGCGTTGTCTCGCTCCTCGGCGCCAAAATTAGCTTCCATATGTTACGGAACAGTTATGGTAGTAATAATTGTCACCTCGATTTGTGGATCACCATTCCAGGCGGCGGTTTTCCAACTGTAAGCGAAAGTTGCACTGTGTCTCCTAACGTTGCTAGTTCTGAGATCCGATCCTGGCATAAAGTGACGAGATCGTGCAACAGTCTGACACTGTGTTTGAAAGCAATGCCCGGCGCGCGCCCGCTTGACAGTTGGCGCTTCGCCAACCGTACACAAACACACACCACATACACCACACACATGCACGCATACACGCACACACACAACCGACCACAAGCACGCACACACCGTACATTTTCACGCATACAAAAATACTTTGCACTATCCACACTCGCTGTCGCTAGTTAAAACAGATTGATAATGCCCAAGTGTCACAAGTAAAAAAAAACTCTTTATTTTTGCCTGAGACATTTTTTAACAGCGGTCCGTGTTTGATTTTTAAATCGTAGGAAAAGTCATTTTTCATGCCACTGTCAAGGTTGATTTAAGGTTAAGCTAAAAATACAACTGCGCCGTGTGTCGTCGCGGTTGTATTCTGTACGGCGATGTGCGGTTTACGTTAGCCGGATGCCTGATGGCGATCGAAATGTACATTGGGGTGCCGGGATTAGACCATTTGTGTATGTTTTGCAGGTCGCTTCCGCGCTCTCCCCCTACGGCGTAGTGGACGTCAAGGCTTACGGGAAGCGAACGGCTCTCGTGGCGGCCAGCACTCATTTCACGTAAGCGTATATACGCCGCCTCATTATAAAAACACACACACACGCACATAAATCGCACCTTTTATCTCCTGTACAGTACCATTCGCCTCTGATGTTGAAGCCAAATTGTTATAACTCCAATTGACCCGTAACCGGTATTTTTGTCTAAAGTGTCTTCAATGCTTTTTTAGTGTACGATAACTCTTCTTACACAATTGAGGGTATTTTTGTTTATTGATTCGACCTGTTGCACCATAGTAGGCGCTTTTCAGCGATACATACTAGTTAAATTACAGAAAAACTAAACTGTTCAATAAGACGGGACAGTTCTCATTGAGCAGGCATTAAATTACCTCTAATCTAATCTTGCGTAGCTATTGATCAAAGCATAGAAAATCGCCGTTGTGATTCCAGACGTTTGAGATTGACAGATTAAATCTTTTCTCCATGGTAAATATTATATATGTATATCAAAGAAATAAAGTAATAGAAATCTCTCCATCTAAATAAAATCAACTGGAAGTATCACTTCTATCGCGCGTGGAGTCCATGCAATTTTTTTTTCAGGACGGAAAAAATATTGAAACAATTCAAAAACAATGGAGAATACAAAATATCTACGTACCGTGCATATAGACACTCCCCAGCCGTTCGGATGACTGTTTGGTATGACATATTTTTTTAATTATTATACAGATAAAGCACACAGATAAAATATTTAAGAACGAACAGTGAAGAAATCAACAATAGTTTAGGTCCATACAATTAGTAAACGAACACCCCGCCCGTCAAAAATTCATGCGGTAATTTGAAATTCGAACTGTTTTAGATGAGTCAACGCGCGTCACTAGATTCGTATAGCGTTATCTCGCTCACAGAAAATTGCGGAAACGCAATTCTGCTCCTAGTTCCATCTTTAGTTCTTTATAAAAAACGTTTTAGAAGATAATGAGAGTGAGAAATGATCATATTTAGTTATTTTGTATTTAAATAATTTGTGTGGTAAGGGTGAGCATAGAAAGCCGTTGGTATACACCTGTAAGTATATGTATAAACAAAATGTTTTAAGTGTACATAAACATTCTAAGATAAGAACATTCTAGAACGTGGTCAGTAAGAAAATAAACCGAATAAAACTGGATTTGTTTTTGGTGGAACGCGCAGTAATTTTGAACAACGTATATTCTCCGTTCTATGTAATCCAAGATTATGATCTTCTATTTTTGAAAAATTGACGTTGAATTATTTTCTTGCAGGGGTGGCGCTATTATCACTGGCAGCTTATTGCTTTTGTTAATACACAAAAATGTTAAATAAATGATATGTTCTGTTTATACATAATATGTTATTTATAATGTACATTAAGTATTATATCTAAACTATGCAGGTGCTATTATTTTTATTTGTAATAAATCTTTAAAACGTCCATGTTATAGAAAAAAAAATTAAGCCTATGATTGTTAATTTTAACGTCACTAATTGGTTATTATCAACAAACTTATCGAGTAAATAATTCGCCTTTGCTTAGATTTTCAGTGGTACAGATTAAAAGACAACATACTATAGTTCAATATTGTTACTGCTCAACACATTATTTCTTTTTTAATTTCTATATAAATACAGCCCTATCTAGTACATTCCTATGTTAAAATAAAAGTTTCCATGATACACATAAAAGAATTAGAAGCTACACTGACACAGTCAGTCACATACACAGACAGACAAATCAAACTTAAAACACTCCTCTTGATGCGTCGTGACTTAAAAATACTATAGTTTCGTATTGTTAATGCTTTAATAATTGCCTGTCGCGTTAGTCGAGTGGTTGTAAGCGTGACTGCCGATCGGCAATCCCGACTCTCGATCGGAGGTCCAGGGATCAAATGTCTTGTCGGGTACTATCGGATTTTCAATCCAGTGCAGTGCAGTATCGTTAATGCTCAACTCATTTAGTCGTTCATAACACCTTTTTAGCAGATTATGTAATAAGATGTACGCTTCTACTTACAGACCACATCTACCAATAAGTACTTAAACGTAAATCAACGGATAAGCGATTAAGATTTAGCATTAATTAACATTAATTAAAGCATTGGCGGATAAGAGATTTGTATGCGATCAAAAAGTCTGATTTGCGCCATTGGCAAATGTTTGACACTTGTTGTTCAATACTCATATTGTCAGAAACATTTCGCAATAAACATATACAACATATACACCCTGATAAACATATATATTAAACATGTATAATAAAAACATTTGTTTTAGCGTCACAGTTATTTATTGCACAAATTTACCTGTTGTATTTCTTCTTTGGTTAGTGTATTTATAACATTTTGCCGCCAATTATTTCTCGAAATGCCTTGCTCTATAAATTAATATATATTTTACTTACATATGTATGTATGTACTGATGAAATAAGTGAAACCGTGTGTTGTTAAATTTACATATAATAAAATGGTGAATATGTATTTTGTTTACATACTTGTACTAGTATAAGATTTGGTTTTGATTTTCTACCGCTTTGAACTCTATAAGCGTCATTATGAATAAAGTATCTACCTCATATTTGTTACTGCTATTGTTTTATTCTCTTTTATTTTTATTGTATTATTCCCAGTTCAGTGTCGAATATAAATACGATAAAACTTAGACGTTAATATTTTAATATCTGGCTATCGGCTAATTGCGGTATAGGACATCAACGCAGACGCTTATATGCCCTGGTCGTCAACGGGCAGCGGCGTAAAGGGTGTGTGCAGTTGCGATCTCTTTCGACTCTACGATCCTCAACCCGAATGCCCAACGTGCAGATTGCGGGAAAACCCCTCATATTATGGGAGGCCAATGTCTACCAGTGTCCTGAGATAAGTTGAGGGTGATGATGATTTCACTCTGAAGTAATTTAAGGACTAATAGATGTAGAATCACAGATTTGTTTTAATTTTTTATAACTTCAAAGATCCATGCTTAGAGTCAATAAATACTACTAGTAAATATTCTGGGGTATAAACTCTCCAACTTGGCAGAGCCTGGGTTATACTAACCAGAAGACTGATAAACTACATACATATGCTTACATAAATATTTTTGACACCCAGACAAAGTGCAAATATGTTTTTGAGCTCTTGACACAAATATTTGCTTTGGATGAGAATCAAACCCACGACCCTGGTATGGCAGCAGTCATCGCTGAACATTAGACCAACGGGCTAGTAATATGTATTATAATATATTGTAATCTTATAATTGTCCAAAGCACTTTAATTGTCCAATGTGCATCCAAATCCGAATGATTTAAAATCAACACATCACAATTGGAGGGAAACAAATACAAAACACGGTGAAAATAAAATTTCGGAATACTTCATCTCTTTCTTTGTTCTTTTGATTAAGACCACTATTGGTAAACTGTTACAAAACGTTAGTGGATTCGAAATCAAAGCACAAATATAGACTAATTATAGAAATAAAGTAATACTTTGCAAGGATTATTACTTGCGTAAATGCAGTGGCTATTGGTTCCAGGAAGCACGTCTCGTTCGAGAGCGTTTAGCTAGCGAATTGCAAATCAACGTAAATCATGCAATTCGAAATGTTTGCCTGTAATTTGCCAAGCGCAGTCCACTCCACGAACAATGCGTGTATCAGTTGTTAACCCCAATTAATTCTAGCACAAATGTTTTACATGTGCCATTAAAAAGTGCCCAGCCTCAATCGGGTTCACATCTTTATTGATTTAAAAATGCGCCGCCTAACGAACGTGTAATAAAATCTCTGTCGGAAATCGTTTTCTTTACGCGAATGAGCGGAAATGGTTACAAGTAATTAATTACTTAATCACGGATTTATGATCCATTTTACAGCTTCACAGCCAGTTTTATTTTCGTACCCAGATGTTTCAGTTCCACAAATGTATTTCGGTATAATTAAAAAGCAGAATTTTACTTAATCGGCAATTTTTTTTAATAAATTAATATTGCGACCAGATGCTTTACAATTACAAAACCGCAGTATAATGTAGACATATTTGTATACTGTTACAGCGACTGTATCGCTGTGTAATAAATTTAACGAACGCATCGTTAAAAACAATGTAATTGTTCCAAACCGCACAAATCCCAGCAGTGTGCGGTTTATTTGTTGTTCTTTTGTAATTATAAATATCCACTGATACGATGTAGGTACACTGTGTTACTTAAAAGCTAAGCAACATGTATGTTGAGCTAATGTAAGTTATTAGGCTGTTTTAAACTATTAATAGTCTTTTCATGTAATTTCCACATCTACATTAGTATATGTATGAAGTGTATTTTAATTTTTAATGCAAAGCCTAGGATACTTATTGTCATGATACTTATTATTGATTTTAATTATTTCGCTTAGTAAATACTCGAATTATTGAATAATGTTGAAGAAAAATTAGATACAAACCTGTAGAAACTCGACGTGTAGAAAAATTAAGATTATGTTTTGTTTATATGAGAAAATTTTCTATCAATTCCAAGTAATGAACATAAGTGTGAATGTACCAAATATACCTAAATACTTATGCAAAAAATGCCACAAGTTTCTTACTACAATCACACGTAGATATTACGCGCACTCATTTTTAGTGTAGAGTAGAACTCATTTTTAGTCGTTAGTGTATAACCTGAACCTAAATTTTCTTCGTCTAAAAATATACAGAAGATATTTCACAATGCGTAAACAAATCTGAGACAAGATTTAGATTAAGTTCGTTTATTATTATTTTACTCTGCTAATATTTCATCGTGGCGTTTGCGGACTAATTGTGTGCGTCTTTGATCTCAATGAATCTGGGAAGATAGCGTTATCAAATATTTAAATTCTGTACGCAGAGTTCTACTACTACTAACAAACAAAACTAATGCACGTATCAGGGTATTCAATGATTACAAGACCTTATGCAATTCTTGCGAGTCCATTAGCTTTTTGTTTGGGTGTTCAAATTAAACTGCTAACCCTGGACACGTCTTAGCATGTCTCGTGATACTATTATTTATGTGCGGTGTTACCCACATTGTCTATTAAAAATCACGATCTAATATATGTCTTACACCTACCACTCTTCCTGCCATCTTTTCTTGCACTGTTTATTAACATAACATCACGACAGCGTATAAACGTTTTTTTACTCGACAATGAGCTAAACAGAATACGTATTGTTACCCGTGAGCGTAGCCGACCGCAGTTGGAGTTAAAAAAAAAATTATAGTACATGCCAGTCTTTAGACCCGGTTCTTGTTCTGTAAATAAACAGAGATATTTTTTTTCACAGTAATAGCATGTTCACATTAGGTCGGTCCGAAGCGATTATAAAATGCAGTCCCCTAACAGAGGTGTACATTGCATAATTCCCTGTTACATAAATACAAACATATTTTAGTACGGTATTTATGAAATATTTTTAACTAAACTGATCGATAAATGTGTGATATATATTTAAGCGATGCTGCTTAAACATTCCCAGCCATGCGATATAATAATAATAACATCAGTCAAGACTTTTTAGGTCTTTTTGATTTGTCACATTAACATTCGCTTCTCAAGCCTCTTAATTCACTTGCCAAGTGATGAAATTAATATTCATCATCATCATCATCATCATCGTCGTCGACCCATTATAATTCCACTGTTGGAATATGGGTCTCCTCTCATATTGAGAGGGTTAAGGCCTTAAATTAATATTAATGGTTTTTTATTTTATATTACATAAGATTTTGACGTAAACGGGTATCAGTAACTGCCGATATATAAGCAGAGGCCCGGCCTGATGTGAACTGGATTTGATGCGTACCTACCCACATGTTTTTTTGAGTCATTGCTACCTGCCACGTTTATCCTCGGTACATTTAATGTATAGATACGTGTAGACATATAATATCAACTGTCTTGTACTACAGAACTCTTGGCATCGGTAAAGATCGACGAATTAATGTGACAATCATCCATCTCCCCCACCCAAGCGATCACACGGCTTCTTACTGTATTTATCATTGGGCTAATCCAGAAGATCTTTATTCTACGATACATTAAAGATATAATAGAGAATGAACTGTATTTTATTTGTAACGGATTATTTAATGTTCGAAGTTCGAATCATAAAGGTATTAGCCTATAAAATTCGCTTTGGTATTTACTTGAATTTAACCCTGAATTTTTAAAACGATGATGCTTTACACTATCATACACATTTTCTCACTTACACAAATTTTTAAAATCAACCTTATAATATTCCAAGAGTTAGGGCAGTATAAGAGTAACTGATTAAAGAGAAAATCACATAAATTAAAAGTGAAAATGTATCAACTTTTTGCTGAAAAGACTGCGCGAAAGTCCTGGAACATACTCCACACTCTTCCCCAATGTTTTTTTAAAGTACCTGTAAAACGCCTGGCTAGGTTCAAAAACGATTATATAGAGCTAGCAACCAGGACTGACCGCTTAACGTACGCTTCGAAACACGACAACGCCCCTAGAATATCGCCCTTAGGTATTTTACTTCCGCTTCTACAGGTACATGACTTCCGACTACGCCGTGGTTCTTAACTCTACCAATTGCCTGCAATCTGCAATCGCGTGCAAATATAAACTGCAAATGGTTATCCAGACAAGTTTATGTAATATCAAAGCGTATATTCAACGTCAAATCCTTATACATATTTGGTACTACGATGTATGGCAGGTAGTTTGCACTTTAACGGTACTAAACTAAAATTAAAAATACTAGATGGCGCTTATTTCAAAGATCTTTACATAAATGTTTCGTGAGTGTTTACACTAACGATTATAATATTAACATATGTACCTGCTTAACTCTACATAAACGTTTTTTTTATGATTGTTGGGCCATCCCCAAAAAACGTACGTACGTTAAGCCGGTAAATGTATAATCAACGTTACATAAATTGGACACCCTATTCAACATTGTAACAATTTAAAAGATATATTCTAACTGATAAAATACATCACAAGAATTCCTTTAGCAAGCAGTTGTTAAAATTCGTAACTGACAACTTTTGGTATACTATATGTATAATTCATGCTGAAGCAAGATTTGAATCATAACCAGCAGTTATGTAACCAGATTGCGCAAGAGGGCTCACGCTGATCGCAATCAGAGTAGTACAATGCGCGGGCGCAGCAGGCGGCTGTCAATCTCGCGCGCCCTCTACAAACCAAATCCATTGTTTCAGCCAGCCATCTGTCGACCTGAAAAATCTCCTCTATTTAATTTCATTGGCAACAGCATCATCAACTATATTTTGATTTTGGTCACCGCGTAGGAAGACACGCTCCAATACAGCAGGTGACTGACATCGATTTTTATTACGTGAAAATTTCCATATATCTCGTATCGTACGTACGTATTATTGAATTGTATCGCGCCATTGTATATATGTGGGTGATATTGACGTAGAATTTATTTCGGTCCGATTCTATGGAGTATCACTAAAAGACTCCAATAAAATGGTCCACATGTTGCGAGGTCAAGATCTGGCGGATCATCAAAAACGTTAAAATATTTTTATACCAGTTGAAATTCAAATACACAAACACACTGTCAGTCTTTCTTGTCTATTATTAAATTATAGCCGTGTTATGTATTTCAGTATGTAATCGGAGGCCAATGGCTGGCTGACGGTTTCCTTCGCCGAATCGTTTTTGTTTTTTATCGCCAATAATTTCACGTACTT
>DWMG01001249.1:0-15696 GCA_018244855.1 Elbella merops
ACAAAACAAAGGCGCGTTAGGATTATCTTTGGTATGCCTTCAAGTTTATTAGAGGTTGCATGTCATTAATGAAAATACATAATATGAACCCAAGTGTAATTAAATTATTGTATGTCCAGCGGAGCGGGCGGGTATCAGCTAGTTTCAAATATTACGTGAAGTTTACATTCTGATTGTTGATTAAATGACTGGAAACATCCCTTTTTTCTTTGTCTTTTCATAGATCGAGGTTGAAAATGATAAGTCAATCAAGCATAAGAACTTAATAGGGCCCAAGTCACTGAATTAGTAGATAGTGCACAAAGTGTTATCGGCATCAATATTAACAATGAAAAAGAAAATACAAAAAACAAACATTATGCAGACATAACTAATCACAATCGGTTACATTAAAAGAGAAAAACACAATAAAGAAAATAGTTACAGATGTGTAAAGGGGTGGATGTATTTTGTAAGTGAGTACGAAGATATATAATGCACCTAAAAGTTCGAGTTTTGGAACTAATTAAATTAGGGAAATTTGAGGTAGTACTGAACAAAGCTTCTATATTTATGGCTGGTGATAAACACATCGTTAGTTCTAAAAATAAAAAAGCAACAATTCTAGTGGTTGCAAGTTCTTGCTATCATATATTTTAAATACAACACTTTAGTTACTATTGTGCTGTGAAATACATAAAAGCTATGTGTAGAGAGTAGCAAACAAGCTGGTGACAGTTAATTTATATCAAATAAGACTTTTGAAATAGGTTCATTAGTTTCAGTAAATCTTTTCCTATTGATTATTAATGAAACAGAAAGTAACAATTGATACTAGGATTCAGGGTGGTCATACTTCAGTTGGTACTCTTTCGCATGTAGGTAGGATTAATCAGGGTCGATCCTATTCCAAATTTTCAGACGCGTTGCTACTCTTGAGGACTGAGATGATCGCCTCTAATATACACGTGGACCGGCAACCACACCCTTCAAACCGAAACACAAGTTGTTGGAAAACATTTGCTTCACGGCAAAAATAAGTGTGGCGGTGGTACCGCCCCGGGCGAACCGTATACATGTTCTACCACCTCCCAGTGCCACGTCACGCAGTTGGCACGTGGTTCCATTACCCATTGCATATTGAAAAAATCGCTACAGAGATGTAGGAGGGCTTGTCTCGCCAATGACTTGTTAATCTCTTGTCAGTGAAGTAGGAAAGAAATTCCACCAACATGCATTGATAACATGAAAATTTGTATAAGGGGTTCACATGCTGTGAACAAAGAATAGCAGCCATGGTATGCGCAAAAGAGAAAGAGATATATAACAATATAAATTGAAGATAGTTCTGGAGGAAATACATTTCATAAAACTTTTAATCAAATAAAACAAGCATTGTTAATTGAGTGCTTGGATAAATATTAGAACGATTACACATTTAGGCTAAATATGATGGACAGTCACAGGATGGTTTCTATATCTGACATTAGTTGAAAGCGAACTGGATATGAATTTTTTTGAAGCAAAAACCTATATATCGGTTAAACTTGGAGATAGGTTTTTTATGGTTTCAACACTATAGAGTAATGTACGAAATGTATTAAAGGAGATGTATTCACGTGAATATGTGCGTTTACGAAAACATTGAATTGACGTACAACGGAACATGCTTCAAGATTTTTTAATAGGAGACAAAAAATCTCTGTAGTGTGGAAATAAGTGTGACGTGTAAAGGTTAGAGACGGAGAAAGAGCAAATTATGCACATATACCACCTATTTATGAAATTGAGTAAAGCGCTAGTCCAAACAAAAGAAGGAAAAATAAAAGAGCCTGAGAATTCGGTAACATTGAAGGGCGTCAGAACGAAAATGAAATAAGCAATGGCACAGCGCCATTATAAATATAATTGATGAATTATTGCACCATCACGCATGTGGAATTTTCCTGCAATTGGATATCAGAATGTAGCAAACTACTAAATTTCATATAGAAGTCCAAATTCCAAATTGTAGTAGAAAGAGAGAAATAGGATAATAAGGAAATAGATTAAGAAATATTGAACATTACAATGCTACAGCAATATTTACGAGAACATGGATGTCCATCAATTGTGGCAGTCTGAATTTTTGTCTGTCATGTCAACCTGTGAATTTTCTCATATTTACAAGAAATAATTTCATACTTAAACTACTTAATTACATTACTGGAGATCTTTCCATTTAATCCATTATAAGTCAGATAGTCGTATTATTCAACTGTAGTGAGAAATTAATCGAATGTATGTTACGAGTTCTCTTTATCTGAATATTTTTTATGAAAATATTTAATAAAACATTACAAGCCTTAATGGTTAATGGCAAAGTAGGGTAAGAAGCTCAGTGATATTGGAATTACTTGTCGTCGTAGTGGGCTGTAGGGTTTACCATACCATAACCATAACCATGAAATATTTAATGAGAATAACGATAACAGGTATTGACGTACTGATGGGATCAACAAAAAGACTTCGAAGCAAATATGAATTAATTAATATTACCTACTTTGAATTTGGTAAGATCAGTAAACTCTGTAAAGTACACTCTGGGTCTTTGGGTGACATAACGAATGAAACTTTTATTAAGTATCAGTGGGTTGGCGAGCCTAATACGAGATAATTTGGGGATGATATTTGTAGTGTTGATAGAAAATCGTATATCACTTCTGAATGTTCCCAACTACAGTTGAATAAGACAATCTTACTTAAAACGCATGTAAACTATCTAAAAGTGTCTACAAAGTCCGATATTATACAAAACATTATAATATCTATTCACGTAAATATATACTTGAATAAGTTATCCACGTGTTAAATAAATTTTTAAAATTTTTTATTTTTATTTTCAATAAATTATTCATTAAAATTCATTAAAATGAAAAATTTTTGCGTCCTACCTGTTATGACATACGGAGCCGAGAGGTGGACACACACTCACGGTGCGACTAATCCAATTAGAATGTGAAACGGAAAGTAATCCAACGTAAGATAAGAAAACATAAACTAAGATCATTCTTTTTATAAAATTATTCTCGAAAATGTTTCCAAATGTGTGTATATACATATGTGTTTGTGTATACATACATTTATCGATGTAGGGAAGTAAGTCCGAAAAAATTCATACATACATACATTTATCGATGTAGGGAAGAAAGTCCTAAAAAATTCGAACCTCGTAGACACCAATACAATAAGAATATTATAACGTTTGTAACGTACTCTATATATATAAATGTACATATTTTGTATGACTCACATTCTATTTGAATCTATCCGTTGAGAACTGTGCCATACTGATTGATACTGATTCATTTACAAATTTATAATCCCCTTAATCCTACAAACTGGGTTTCTTATTGGAGTGTTGCTCGTCATTATTACTAATTTAATAACTACTATGAACTATTCATTAATTATATTAATTGCGGATATCAAAAGTTAAATCAAGTGTCGTTCATTTTATATGTACATTTTTCACTTACTTACATTGAACATTAAAATCTAAAATTTTTTGCCGTCAATCGTCGCCATGGAATATATGTACATTCATTTTGCCTTAACCTTATCCTATTTTAAAATATTTAAATCATCTCAGTAAATGAATCAAATTCCAAATAAATATATATATAATATATTATTTAGTTATAATATATATAATATATTATTTAATATAGATTATATAATATAGATATTAAATGAATAGTAATGAAAAATTATAGAAAATGAAACTGAGTATAAATAAATAGAAAATATAGCACTATACATATAATAACCATATACTTAAAAGATTAGTTTGCAGTATTAAATTTACAGTTAAGACTAGGGTACATATAGAATAAAGCTGTCGGTCACATATTATTGACTATAAATATAAAGGCATGTCCACACTTTGAGGATAACACATACATGAGTAAAAACCGAAGAGTGTATAAACAGTTTTAAGGTGTTGTGACAATGTGTATTGAATATATCTAGTTGTGGTTATATGTATTAATGTTAGATACGTCAGGATTGTGCGGACAAAGACGTTGAGCGTTCAGGGTTTTCTACCTGCAGGGTAAAGGGATCTGCCGTGATGGCATCATAAAAGTTAAGTACTCATATAGTACTGTGGTGCTTTGTCTTGACGTGTATTTTGAACTGTTCAATTAGTGTATGTGGTTTAACATCAGTCTTAAGCACATGCCAATATATTTAAGTGTAATGTATTTTTCATAGAGTCTCTAGAATCTGTTATTGAGGACTGAAGTGACATTTCATTTGAGACATTTCTCATGATGCAGTGAGTGAGCAAATTAATTGAGATTGAATAGTATTGTCAAGAACACTGAAACTGAAAGACTTAAAGAAGAAGTTACCGTTATATGAAATATTATAAAAACATATAATATGGAATATATATATATATATATATATATGTATATAGCAAATGAAATAATAAAAATAACAAAGTAAATATACATTATACTAGAGCGTTATATTAAAAGTGATATGCTGGATATATAAATGCCTTAGACATAATATAATGTTTAACAACGCGATTCTATCTATTTACAGGAATCGCATGGAACTTACATCTAATTACTTCCTACTTCATGTCACTTCTTACCTCGTGTTCAACTTCTTATGTACATACTTAAAATATATCTATTATAGATAAACTGTGCCTAACATTAAATAATATTCTGATGGCAATAATCAAAATGTTACCTTATAGATTTTTTTCAATAGTGAAATACGATTTTCGAAATGATGGCAAGTCGTCCAACTTTAGTAATGTAACATATATTGAATAACATAATCATTAACGTAACATCATAATCAAACAGTGTTACTCATGATAAATACAATCGCCGACTTGAAATTATCTAATACTTTCAAACAACTCAACTGACTGGTAGATATTGCTTTGCTTACATATATTTGGTATAAAAAACTAAAAAACAATAGAATATCAAAGTTTTACGTAATATTTTATGCGTGCCAGTATTTAAATTATTGACAGAAAAAATTACTCAAGAACAAATTAAAAATCAAACATCAAAGTCGAAATCATAATGAACAAAAGACATGAACAATTTAAAGTACGATTGTCGAGTTTTGCGTTGTTCAACAATAGATGGCATTACTTGTCTAATTCGTGCAAGCTTTGTGATTGTAAAAATTAAGATGAATAAGCTTTTACAATCACAATCCTGAATTAGAAAAGCGCGAATAACTTATTTAAAATCGAAACCTTAAACCAGACATGTCTCATCTAAAGTGCTATGGTCAATGAAAGTTCTTTAACAATAGAGGGCACCACTGGTCAATTCATATAATGCTTATTACTTTGTATAGGCAATTAAAAATACTAGTAAATAAATTAAATTAAATTAAAGCGACTGAAACTTTAAGTTAGACATTTGTGGGGGCCTTATTTAAAGTCTAAACTTTAAATACGATATGTCTAATTTAAAGTACTCCTTATGAGCTTTACGTTGTTTAATAATAGATGGCGTTACTAGACTGTTTAATTTAAGCATTTGCTTTTCGTATGCGTTTTCACACAACTTCACATATGAAATCATAATTCCCAAGAAATTTAAATCCAATTTTAATGAAATGAAACAATAATATTTTTTCAATTAATAACTTGCCATCATTTGAAAGTTGATGTACTTGATTTATAAGATCGTAGCTTTTCTAAGTACAATGTTATGGGCGCACAAACCATACAAATGTATTTTCAGCAACAAATAAAACCAACCGATATTAGAGTTTAAAAAGGAAAAAAAAACGAAAAGCAAAAATATGCAAAACAGGGTGAGTTAATATATATGTTAGTAAATCAAGAATGTTAAAATAAGCGTAAAATTTTCAAATTGCGCTTTTAATCTGTTTTATTTATTCTCAAACATGTTTTAACAATAAGCCGTATGACATACTGATTAATTTTATATCTATTTATTTATTATAATGAAACGTTGTGGGATATTCATACCTATTGAAGGCTAAAGGCAAATAGATAAAATTCGAGAAAGATTGCAATCGGTTCAAATCTAAATAAATAAATCTCTCGATAAGGCACTGACGGTCATGAAAATTATATAATGACAATATTTGTTTTCTTCTTACATTAACTAAGTATTACAGAGACGCGCTTTCAGGGCACGTCATTCACATATTAATTGAATATTAAAAATTATATTGAAATATTATTTGATATTTTTACTAATGCTTTAAATTAATTACGTCCTTGTTAGTTTTCTATAGTTATATGTGAAATTAAAAAAATAATAGATCCGATTCGACAAAAATCTTTCTCTTTGCGTAAACCATACACACCCTGATTGCTTTAATTGAAATAAGAAAAGAAACAAAAACAAAAATAATGAATGACAATACCTTACACATATCGAATACCTAACTTGAAATATAAAATCTATACTAATATATCTTATAGTTAAGAAAAATTCCTAATTAATTATTGACTTCAACATCTTTTTTCATAACAATATTTTACAAGATATTCTATTCTAATAAAGTCGCATGCAAATTCTTTTTGGTATTTTTTATTTTTTTTTATAAAAGCTACACACACATATACTGCTACATATACAGCCATTGTTTTTTTAAATCTTAAAAATAATATCAAACTTACACGTAAGCATTATCTGTAAATCCATTAGGCACTTTTAAGAAATAAAAAAAGTAAAGCTCAACTTAACTATCTGAGGTGGTTTAATGCAGGTTGTATTAAGTATTTCGTTCCTATTGCAATATAAAAAAAAATGTCTTATCGTCCATTGTTAAATACTATTACAACGTACTTTTATTGTACATACAAACTAATTTGCTAATAGTTATATACAAAGAAATAATTAAAACAAACATTTGTGTTACAAGAAGCTACTTTCACAAGGCTGTCTGTCACAATCAAATATCAATGAATATGGACAAATATTTAGAGCCCTAATGTTTAATTCTATACACTTATGCCTAAAATCCACCTCGACTCACGCTACCTCTATATGTACATACTTAGATGTGAGTCGAAACTGAAATTTATAAAACGTTTGAGAGAACCTTGATTATGTTGTTTACATGCGCGCACATGTAAACGAACAAGCGGAAACAAGCACACACACAAACAAACACACGCACGCACACAGACATTCCATATGAAGTTTTCTTTGCAGGCTATAATACATGTCTAATACAACGAACCGTCCATTTTCGACAGAAAATACAATATGTTAAAAATTATATACATTAATCAAAAATAATACACTACTAGTGAGGAATAAAAAATCAATATATACATAAGTTAAAAAAATTTACTTCTCAATTCTGAATTGTCATCATTGAAACGTACGCTCCTGTTTTAGGATTATTTGAGAAATTAAACGGATTTAAAAAATAACTATGTATTAATTACTACGTCAAAGCGTATACTGTTCTAAATTAAAGTAACACATAAGAAAATGTGCTCCGCGTGGTAACGTTTACACATCATGAACCTCACAACTTCCAACTTCATCCCTCTCACCTACCCCTTCACTTAACCCTATCTCAACCCTATACAAACTTACCCTTCATCTCAATTCAAGCTACTATCACATCGCGTTGAACAATCGCAACAATTTCTAAACGTCTCTTATGTATACACACCTGTATGAATGTTATATGAAAAATTAAAAAACGTACCTACTATTTTCCATAAAAATTACAACGATAATCAAATATTTAATTGCCGTAATACAGGAGCATATAGCGATGATGTAAATTCAGTACTCGTTTGAAGTCCTTTGGTGTTCAGTAAAAAAATACAACTCAATATAAATCAATGAGTTCTTAAGGAAGGTAGTCCAAGGCGACATTTTACAGCCACACAGTTCACGCAACGCTCTAATGCGTCGCTACTTTGGTCTTTGCAGCGCGATTCACCATCGTCACCGCATCGCTAGTAACGCGCGGTTGTTTCGGATGACATCGGGTAAAAGAGCAGGGGTGCCGCGGCTTTTGGTAAACGCAATATCGATGCTTTAACGAGACGGTCGCGCTGCAAACGTGGTACGTGGGCGGAGGTATACGATCCTAGACAGCTTCGCGATTGCATCGAGTTTGTCGCGCGACTGTATCGCTGCAAAGTCGCCACGTGCTACCTTCCTTTAGTACTCAAAGCATTAGATAAAATAACAAAAAAAATATAATCAAATTTTTAACTGTCCACGCAATAAAAAAACTCACTATCTAAAAATGACGGTACCGTTTTAACTTTAGCATGTATTTATTAGTATTTATAGCTTAATCCTATTCTAAGTGTGCGTATTTCGATATATATATGTATATATAAATATATAAAGATATATAATATAAGGTCATACTGGTCACCAAGAGTGCGAATCAAAAAAAAAGCCGACAAAAATCCACTTACAAAAACTAGACGTAACGTTAAAAACATAACCTAAGGCGGATTGCCGACGAATAAACGCGAAAATATAGATTTCTTCTTAAACAAAAAACAAAAAATAATATTACCAAGCGACATAACCTAAATACACGACTATTATCCACGTAGAAAATTGTTGCAATATAAAAACAATTGAAAAAAATTATAAACTAATTGTTAATAAACTAATAATTGAACGCAGGAAGTACGATGCAACGAAAACTCCAAGTTTGTACAACAGAAGATTGTACGTTAGCCAACAAACGACAAGTTGTGAACCGAAAATATACATATAGATTATACATATAACATATATATGTATTTAGTAACATATTTATAATAGGCACGGTAGGAATGCAAAATCTCTAGAAATATTACTATGACCAAATAATATTAATATGATAATAATTGTTATTATTTTAACGCAATTTAAAAAGTATTAATTTATAATCTTATTAATATAAACGAACTTAATACCTAACAAATCTAATGAAATTAGTACACTTAATTAAAATTAAAGATGTTGATATTATCAACTCAAATAAAAATAAATTCTTGAAAGTTATAAAAAAAATGTTAAAAAATTACCTTCAAAACAAGTCATTAATGTTAATAAGAACAAAAAATATTTAAAAATGGAAGACGTGTTAACTGGCCCTATATTTTTTTTTTGTTATTATTCAATAATTTATTTCTATTTTGATAATACATACAATAATTTAGAAAGAAACTATTCTTGGTAATAATATATACATATAGTGAATAAATACCTTTAAAGTCCAATTTTTACCAACAAATCTCACATTCCAGGTGTTCAAGTCTTGAAGTCTCCACTAAGTCGAATGATCGAGTAAAAACTACAAGACAGGTGGAACCGAGAGCCGATCCTTTATATAATACATATAGACGATACACGGTGTTCAAAAAACTATTCCATTATTATATTTCATATCAGCTTTAATGTTAAACAGTAACTAAATATATAGATATATATATATGTATTTATAAGTATTATGTACAAGAGATACCTATATATACGTATTAACAGCGTACAAGCGAAATATATATGTTTATATGCAGCTATGACATAATTTATTATATTACAATTTATCATGTCATATTCAAAAGCATGAGATCTTACTCCTGTGGCACATTGACCATCGAAAATCTACAATTATTACTTAAATTCCTACAATACGAATAAAATGACATGCATATTCAAAAAATTTTTTTTACACAAGCCTTGCGCATTACTTGAAACCTGCTTGATGACGTCACAGTCTCATGTTTTGACAGTGCGAATGTAAACCTATTATGAGATTGTTAACATAGCCTAAGAGATGGTTAGCAGCTGTGTTTCTATTTCACTTGAAAAAGGACGACATTTAATAATCGAAAAGACGTCATAATAGCATACAGGCTCCAAGTTACCGCAAATGGCTTGCACACACGCACACACACAGACTCACACACCTATCAAATTAAACAGTTTCCTATGTAACGATTATTGAAAAGAAATACGAATAGGCAGAATTATGTACATAGGAATTTCATACATAAGTTTTAGTATGATTCGTGGCTACAGGTTGTACTTTGATCGCTGTTCAAGATGATTAAAGTTTCATCATAGTTTCAATACAGTCAGATGTCTCTCGGTGCTACAAGGTGTTTTCCAAGTGTGAATATGGTATCACTGTTATTCCTATTCCTCTTATAATCACGGGAGAAAAGCTCTAATATGTTTTATTCGAACAACCAAAACCGATTGATTGTATTACAATCTATATATGGAAAATGCGTATCTGTACAAAGCTATGACATAAAATTAGTCTGAATTATAGTTCAGTGAATATCAACGCCGATACAGCGGTGATACTCCGTAGTGATTTTAATAGAATAAAACAACATTTGATTTAAACGATCACAAAATAAACCGATCAAAAAATATCAAACTCAAAAAAAAGTAAGTCATATATTCTATAATCTAAAATTAATAGTATAATTCGAAATACACACAAAAAAGTTTTAATCATAATAGTAGCATACTTAAAAAATAAAATCACAAAACATACATGTTGCACAAACAAAACAAAGTAATAATAAAAAATTTAAAAAAATCTTAACAAAATCAATTTTCATTACAAGTACTAAAAAATTTATACAAGTCCCTAGTCGTACGCTGACTTGCTGTGGCTTAAACATGCCATGACACTGAAGCTTTACATCAAAATTTTACAGTATCAAAAGACAGAGAGACAGAGAGAATGTATAAGAGAGAAAGAGAGAGAAGATACAACAATGAAGAAGAAATAACATGTCATTGGCACGAATACGTCACATCGATGTTGCCAGCGCACGTAACAAAAAAGAACTATATTTTTATCACCAGTTGACGAGAATACCATCTTACATGGGCTAATTGAAAATAATACTAAATTAGAAACGAAATTGTTTACGTAATATCACATACTTTTTTATCTATCCAAAAAACAAAACGGGCCCAAACTCTCCATGATTTCGTATCGACGTCATTAGAAAAATATTGCTAAAAATTTAACTATGAATATTAATCTATATGATATTATGTACTCGTAAGACAGAACTCTTCCTGACCTGTAAGGGGCCTCGCGTGACTATATAATAATAATAAATGTAACATTTATGCCAGACAGTAAAATTTCATAAAATCGCGGGTAGAGACCATGGCCAATTGTAAAGGGTTATATGTACTTTCATATATTTTCTCGTCAAATTTATTATGTTTAAGGCTCTGCTATAGTCCACATAAATATGATAATACAATGAAAATATTTGACAATCAAATAAAACTCTTTTAAAGCAACAAAAAATATACGAAACACCTTTATGAAAGAGAAATAATTTTAAACGTAAACACAAATTGAAATAACGAATTAAAAAAATCTTTTAGTTGTGTAAAATAAAGACGTACTTGGAATATAACTGTGAAAATACATACTGAAGGATTTCAGATTACTATATACCTAAATAAAATGCAATTAACAAAAAAAAAGTTCAATGATGAAACGAAATTCCGTAAATAAATCGCAGATTACATATTCATTTAATATGTGTTTTGTCCTTCCTATGTCTTTATAATCTGAAGTCTGATGTATCCAAGCACCCTTAGGATTACCAGGATTGTGAGAAAGATCATAAGTCTGAACACGTATTTCCTCGAAGCTTAGATGTTCATTATAATGGAATACCGGCCCTAGATGTAGAATACGAAAATATTTCTCAAAATGTAGGATATTTGACACTGTTTTCTGCATACCCCATAAGGGACCTGACGTGATGGTATAATAAATAAATTACACGAAACGGGGACCTATGATGCTTGGAGACCCAGACAATGACAGACCGGCAGTGTACAACAAAATTAAATACGCTTGGTATTACGAGCGAGAACATATTTAATAATCGAATGGTTTGAGCTACCGCATTCACACGATCTCTACCACGCTTCTATTGAAGAAGATGCTTTGAAATTATTGTCTGCATAATGAACTGTTTATAAAAAATGCGAGTTGTTAAAAAATCAGCAATATATACAGGGCAGTATTCGAAGATCAACAGATAGGTACCAAGGCCTTATTCGAAAATAAACGATACGTACAGTGTAATTGTTCAAAAACGTATAATAGATACAGCGCAATATTCGAAGATCAACGATACGTACATTGCATTGTTCGGAAATGTACGATAGATACGATAGAATATTCGAAGATTAATTATATATACAGGGGTTCGTCGAAGACCAACGATATATAGGGCATGGCACGAAGATCTACGATAACTATATGGCGGGCCACCAGTAGATATTATTAATCAACCTCGAAAGATAGATACAATGCAATATACAAAGATCAACGATATGTACAGAGGATTAATCGCAGATCAATGACATATACAGGGAATTATACGAAGATCGAAGATAAATATAGGGTATCACTCGAAGACCAACGATACATGCAGGATGTTTTTCAAACGCGTACGATAGATACAATACTCTATTCGAAGATCAACGATATACATGACATTATTCAAAAACCAACGATACATACAATACAATATTCGAAGATGTGCGATAGATACAATGAATGCATTATTCGAAGATCGACGATATGTACAGGGGATACGTCGAAGATCAACGATATGTACAGGGCATAATTCGAAAATTAACAACATACATAGCGCATTATTGATAGACCAACAATACATACAGTGCATTATTCAGAGATATACAATACATAGAATGCATTATTCGAAAACCACCGCTATATACAGGGAATTACGAAGGGAATTACGAATACGAAGGCCAATGATAAATACTGTACAAAATTTTAAAATATGCGATAGGTACATTAATCGAAGATTAGCGATATGTACAGGGGGTTATAATAAGATCAACGATACATACAGGTAGTTTTTCGATGTGAAACGATACATGTAGTACATAGATAACAACTCAACACGAAATCACTTCCTATCCTATACGTTGCCAAACCCCATAAAAACCAGATGTTAACCAGTTCAGTTGTTTAGACACATTCAATTCCAAATTATCCAATATTTACAGCGTTTCTATCAATCTTCCTACATTACTAAAAAGACATTTCTAAGCACATTAATAGAAGTCCTAGTGAAGAAGAGGGAAAGGATTTTTTTGGTATTTTTTCTTTTTTTTTATCACTACTAAAGCGTCACATCAAAACTTTTTAAAATCATAACATAAGCACCGCACGAGCGACGTGCGTTGCGAAAAAAACCTACGTGTATAATATAACAATATCCTGTGAGGATTAAATAATCTTAAAATTATCAATATGAAATATAAGTAATTTAAAACGTTTCACGAAAATAACAGTAACATATGGGATCTTATAAGAGTCCAAAAATAATTATTTAGTCCCCGACCAATTTTATCCAAAATCTTAAAACGAAGCATTTCATCGAGTCGTGTCCATGTCAGATAACATCTTACTGTCTTAAATAAAACTTAATACGTAAATATAAACTAAGAATTAATGTTTTTCAAACAAAAATATCAATAAAAAAATAATAACCTAAACTTTGCTTAATATGTTAAACATATAATAACTTTTTGGAATTCCTATTCTAAATGTAAACATAACTTATTTATAAAGAATCAATATAAAACAATATAATATTAGGGAAAAATCGAACAATCCTCCATTTCAGGCATAATAATTTTGCAATGGGCAAAAATTTTGATTCATTGTGAAATTGAGTATGAGTTGAAATTGATATTTGAGTCGTTCGGTATGGAAGCTAAATTACCAATAACATTCGAAAATTAAAATAACGACTATGAGACTTGATTAAATCAACCTTCATCCAGGGTGATGCTGTAAATTTTGAATTTTCCGGTGCTCGAAGAAGTTTGATGTCGTAAACTCGGAAAATAGTTGAATTCTCGGGGGGTATCTTGTCAGAATCTTGAAATTTTCTTAAAACAGTCCAGTATAATACAAAACTACTATTCTAACTACTAGGCGAACATATTATGCCTGAAGCAGCTAAGTGTTACCTCCTTGGACAGCAGTGTCGATGGGAGACTGCTCAGAATTTGATGTCCTCCTGCTTCACCACGCCGATCTCCTGCATCATCACGTCCAAACCCTCCGGCATCCGGCCCTGGTCGAGCTCCAAATTCCATTTGTAATACTGCAATTAATTCAAACACATATTATTGCAAGTTACTTTTTTATTTTCTCTTGTACAAATAATATTAATACCAGTCGTTTTTCCATCACCAAGTATCATGCAGTTTTTCTAAGATCTTCGATTCGGTCAAAACGCTAAAACTATAATTTTCATTATTAATTATCTGAAATATTAAATTACATTGAACAACTGTCTACCGAATCCACGACTGCACTTCGCCAAGGAAGTTTCTATTGCGCTCAGTTTTCAGACGATCGTAATTTGTATGTTCTTACAATAAGTGGGCAAGAAAATAAAAGCAATCCTTACCTTATCCAATTCCTTCCTCAAGGCCAACACGGCGCGCTCACGATCCGCGACCAGCTCCTCCAAGTACTGGTACCGGAGCTTCTTCCTCGCGCGGCATTCACGCGCCGACTGCCTACTCCGCTCTGGAAACGACCTTTCAAATCACATCTCAATTTCCAAGCAATTCCTAATCGTACCGAGTACCATTTAAATTTAGAATCCCATTTCTAGGTTTATTCTTCATAATCAATAGCTGATAAACTGACCGAAACAATAGACACCTATTTTCCTTGAATCTTTAAACTTGCAAGAGCTGCTGCGACTACTTCCCAAATTTGGGAAAGACAATTTGAATACTAACGCATTTAAATTTTCCTTTCATATGTTTTGCTTTAAATCGACCCTCATCTTCTTGTTTTATGGTTTATCGTTGGACGTTTGTAGGTTCCCATTTTAAAGTTCGTATTGAGGGAGTATTTGAAATAAGTACAATATATTTATTATAACTTTTATTACTTTGGCCACTAAGTCTAATTTGTCTTGTTTGAGCGTTTTAAATGGACTTACAACGACCAGAGCATGACACTCCAATGTAACCTGTCATTTTGTTCTTATTTGAATATTAACGACAGGACTGTCAGGATTCATATGACAAAGAATTACCATTGTGTATCTCATCATCAAATATACGATATGGACAACAAATATCCAAAAATTCCCGCAAAAATCTTACACGTATAAAATGACGTTATTTCTTATATCCTTCCTATTGATCGTCAGAAGTTCAGAACAAGTTTAGAAAATAATAAAGAACGTTTTCCAGTATGACATTATAGATTGTAAGTTGGATTTTTTTACGTTAATATTCTATCCAAGGTCATCTAGAACTGCTACCACTTATAAAACTTTAGACACGAAGCTTTGGCATATCAATACATGCCATCCACATTCTAACCCAGATGGAAACATAAAAAAGCTACTTCTGTACGAACGTAAAGGATGATCTTAGTACGTTTTCAGTCAAACCCTGCCAATTTGATTAGTAAGAATCCAAAAACTAACCCAACTTCGCCTTCATATCCTGTTTGTCGAGCTGTGCCTTCCTACCCGGCCGCCGCCCGCGTTTACCACTCTCGCGCCGTTCCCCGCCCTCCGCGCCGGACGCCCCCCTCGAACCGTACACTCCACCACCCAGGGACTCCTGCGAACAGACATGTACCATATGAATAAAACGAAACAATTTGCATTAT
>DWMG01001250.1:0-15695 GCA_018244855.1 Elbella merops
AGATGCTCAGGGAGACCAAGGTTCACCTATTTTGACCAAATAGCAACCTTATAAGCCGGTGTACGTGTTTGAACAATATTTAATGCTTTATTTATCAATTCAGAAATATCCGGTGAAGCGGGCAGATAAAACTTAGTGAAAAAAAGTCTGCCAAGTCGCACTTGGCCAGCGTGGCAGACTTAAATCTCTTATTGTGAGAGGAGATTATTAAAACCTAGTAACTATTAAGTATAAATATTAGGCGAATAGAGCAAATGTTATGTGTAAATAAACACACGATATTGTGCTCATTTTCGACGTTATACGATAGAAATCTCATTTTACGGGTTTGAAATGATTCGATATTAATCTAGTTACGGGGCGGACTCGCCGCAATATTAAAATCCAATATTGTACTACGCCTGTACATTGATTGTATCATGTATGTTCCATGCCATAAAATTAAATTTCAATTTTGTATGATATAAGCGCATATACGGATGGTATGGAATTTTATTTGCGATGCAAAATCGTGTATGTAATTCGAGGTAATTATTCCGTATATATGTACGTATATTACAATAGTTATGAGGTACGAAAAGTAGTAATCATACCTTGATGATGATTTTAAATTTGTTTTACTAATACCTTATGCACCTACTCGTACATATCATTATCGTCATCAGCCTATCTCAGTCCACTGCTGGACATAGGCCTCCCCCAATAAACGCCATCGTACCTTGGTCTTATCTATGTTCAAATATGTATCACCTAAGTGGGTGTTTCTAAATGAACAAGATGTACAGGACGATTAGTAAAACAAAAACGTTCTGATGAATTTATAAAAAAAGAAAAGATGTCGCCGTTTGAGAAACGTTCTGCTGACGGGTCCACGGAGATATTAAATTATTGTCTAAGAGATGCTAATAGGGCTATTAGTTAAAAAGGAACTGGCAAAACTTGAGCAAGTAGACTAATGCCTTATTATGCGATGCGCGATTCCCCCAACCTCAACTGCGTTCTTATAAAAAAAAATCCTGTCTTTTATAAGTATTTCTCAGATGTTTCCTTACAAAATGCTTACATTTCGTGATAATAATGTATAATACTTGAGACTGTTTTATGCGAATGAAGATAATCAAATTAGTTATTTTTTAAGATAAATATTTTCATTATATTCTTTTAAGATGAATATTTTAAGTTTATTTGTCAACACTTACAGACTGCTAATACGAGTAAGTACCTACACTAAATAATATATGTAGGTATAGGTACAGTTAAAATGTTTCGTACTGCAAATTATACCTACATATTTTTTTTTATTTTGGGTAGCAAGAAGGTAGGCCGCGATTTTACAGACAATGCTATGAACCATTTCTGAAATTTACTATTTTCAAATCAGCTTTACTTTTCCTAGTTTTTAGAACATCACACAACAAGAAGGAAGATATGACCGCAAAGTATAAAAAAGGTTTCTTAAATGTAACTTGTATTACTAAAGTCTAAGCCACCAGAATGATTAGCTATACGTTTGTCTATGGTGTAAATTTTGTATTTTGTAGGTGTATTATGAGAGCACGCAAATGAATAAATATTGACTAGCTATTGGATAGATATTAAATGAAATTGTCTATGGGATAAATAATGAATAGCTATTGGATAGATATTGAATGAAATTGTCTATGGGCATAGACATTTACTTTTTTTTTAGTTCAAAGAGGATCATATTTTATTTTATTTACCTATTTATTTTTATTTTTTTATTTGAATGTTTGTTAGATTTGACACACGTCTTTTGTACGATACTTGTAAATTGAGCATTCTAATAGATACGCTATAATACTAATTTTTAATTGTATACCCCTTATTCGATGTCATATTTGAGGTATAATTAAGTTGGTTACAGAGTCACTGTTGCTGCTGATTTGGAAAAACTTATAAGTCCGTCCATCTATTATTTATCTATATTGCCTAGTAAGCTTCGTGACTAGGCAGAAAAGCAGTTATTCTACAACGAAAGTAACGGACCCACCAAAACGTCAAATGTGTTATAACAAAAAGAAGGGTGATCTCTGTAAATATTTAAAGATACTGGCCGACAATAAAGTAAAGATATTCACCTTAATTGCTCTTTAACTTGGTTTTCAGGCATCTAAATTGATTGAACAATCGTTAAAACTTATAGAAACGAGATTTGAATCTATTCAAAGATAGAACTATTTTGAAACCACCCACTTAAACAAAGATGAAGTAACAAGTTACTCGGACAAAGCTATAATGTATACTAAATTTGTGGAGAGCTCGTTATCTCAGGATTACCATCTTTCGGGATCCAACATCAAAATGATTGAATAAAAACCTTAATATAGTTATATATGTTATGATATGGGGTTCTTCAAAAGAAGCGTGAAAAGAGCTCTCTTCAAAGCCGGGTAAAACCTCTGGTATTGCACACGTCCATAGACGACGGTGACCACTTTCCATCAGGTGGCCCGTCCGCCTGTTTGCTTGCGTTGAGAATTAAAAGAAAATATGTATGTATTGTACAAATGCGGCGAGGTATTTTAAATTTTATTAATAAGTAAACGTTTTCATATTAAATCTCATTAAAAATGGCACAAAATTGACATTTTTTAATGTATTATTATTTACAAATTTGGTAAATGTTTGGTTTTGTTTTTAGGTAATCTTTTTTATCAACTAGTAATATAATAAACACAATCAGGTAAGTCAAATGGAACAAAAATGAATAGGGCTTGGCCGGTTTTTGTAAGAATCTTTTTAACTTAATCCATCTAAGATCCGCGGCCACATTTAACGTTTCCTAATGTTTCATCTTCCTTTTGATATATTTTCGGTCATTAAACATTTTCTCATAAAATTATATTCAAGAATGTCTTAATCATTTTTATAGAATAGCTGCTCACAAATTTAACGATTTAATGACCTACGACTTATTTCAAATACTATGGTTTCTATATTGTAATAGGTTATAGGAAACGCAACATTAAGCCCGTAATCCCCAAAGAGGTAGGCAGAGGATTGTAGTACTACAGGTGCGCTTCCGGAGTTATGTTTATATCTCATCATGCATTAGACATTAAACATAGATGATTTTAAGGACAGTTTGTTTGTATAAATGGATATCATTGTGGGTAGAACGATATTACACTATACTGAGATGAGTATTCGTTCCAAAGTGACAGAAATAACGAATTTATTGACATTATTGTTATCATATACATTAAATATACATATATATTAAATCGTAGAGCTTAATATACACCATGTAATTCGACTTCTTTATCTTTGCTCCATATATTGTATTAGTAGGACTAATGATATTTTTTCTGGCATACAAAACATGTTTGCTAGTTTAGTCTGAGCCGTTGTGAGTGTTGGCGCTAATATACCGCACTCGTATACATCAATCATAACATTTGATGTTTGTACGAAAGCCAATTCGGTTAGACCTGATAATGTCAATGTTAAACGTTCGGACAAAGCTGTTTCTAACTAGTAAATGACTGCATTGAATGACATGCCAAATGCGCGCTTATCCCACGTATATTGATAATTGACATTATAATTAAAGACAATTACACAGATATTGAAATAATTTATATGTAATGTTTATATAATTTTACATAACGCTAAGTAAGATATATTTTTACACCTAGACAAACAGAATCAACAACACCTTGTGCAACAGTCCGGTTAACTAACCATACTTGTGCTTGCTACACAAACCTGTGTACCAGATGGCAACGGAACTCACGACCACGGTTTTAGCCGGCAGCTACACTAATCACCGAACTAATGGATCAGTGGGAAAGTTTGTGTACTTATTACCACAAAAGTATCAATATACTAAAGGTCTTATTCAGAAAACTGTAGGTACATACGACTCTGGTAATGCAAGGAAGAATAAATATGAATTCATTTTAAGAATATTTATATAGAAACATAAATAGTAGAATTGAATGATTTACAATACCGTAATAACAATTGTGGTTTTGTGTTTGTGCAGTAAATATATCAAACACTTTCCTAGTAAAAAAGAATTTTACGTCATTGAGTTACGCAATGAGTAAAAATGTAGGGAACATATATTTATTGACAAATGCTCATAGCTCCACGCTAGAATTTTTTGCTCTGTGCGTGCAATGGTAATTATATAGAAATAAAACACAAAAGTACTCCGATTCGAAACAAAATGTCCACATTACTAAGTTATATTTACTCGTGTATCTGGCCGGGAATCGAGTTCGCGACAAAACGAGAGATTTGCAGTAGACAATGTACGGAAGGCTTTTCAATGTGTACTGTATATAGTTATATAGATATATGTTTTTGTGGTTGTATTTTAATGCAAGTGACAGATATCGCAAACGGATATCACCACAAGGAAACCGCAGCCGCGAATTACTCACGTAACAATTATGACAGAGCCGTGTTCTCCGATGTTTCCTCAAGCAAAATGTTTCTGAGAGGTGTTGCTATTGTACACCCAATACTAGCTAGTATACACCCAATATCTAACTTAACTATGTACAAAGTGATAAGTGGTTTCGATGTTGCTTATAACATAATAATATGGTATATGGGTTGGTTTAGTGTAATTAAATATACCTAATATGTATCTGTCAAGAAGTAGTTATACACAGTTAATTGTTTTTTTGTATGCGACTGTATGCTATTTCTATTTTATTATATGCTACGAGTATGTAGCTCTCACCTTAAATCAAATGGGTAACTAATATTCGAATAATGATCCAGATCACTGTTTGTCCCTTGTTTACTCTAAAAACTTACAACGTTATGGCAGTAATGACGAACGTAAAACTTACCTGAAACAAAAAACAAAGAAATTAATTTGGGATCAAAATTATTGCTCTTATAAAATACATTGAAGTTAGGTAAGCGTTTATGAAGAAAAATACAAAGATCCGTATTTTATTATAAGTTAATGAATGTGTCAGCAATCTTGGCGAAGGTCAAAACTTATGAGATTGACACGACGGCAAAGTGATGTTGGCATAATGGAAAATTCAACATGAACTGGTGGCGCGAAGTAATTAAAAAAAAATTTAATAAAACATTTTTTTTAAGAAATTTATTGCAAAAAATGGTATTATAATAATAGTAAAAGAAATACTCGTCATGGTCAACGATATCTGGAATTAATGGTAGAGAAAATCAATCTGGATCAAGGTAATCTAAAAAACAAAGTGAACACGTGGTGTTCAGGATAACATGTGGAGATCAAGTTGAAATAAGGCAGATAGGTATATATGTAGGTTTGTCTTAGTAGGTTTGTCTGTTGATAGTGTTCCAAGGCCATCTATTCTAAGACTATCAAAATATGTGGAACAAATTACATGTAAATCTATGCAATGTCTTTTGAGAAAAGACACCTAAAACTTTGCACTTCACATCCCTTGATCGCAATCCGTTAGTCCGCTACTACGAGAGCGCTGGATGTCATTTCATATGGTTGCTTTAATGAAACTACAGATTATAGTTACAGATTAATTGCTACCCGGTTCCTGTCCTTACGACGCGCTTACAAGATTTAACAGTTATGTAACCACTACAAATCATTTTTGATAGGCCAACATATCCGTATTACGGCTGGTTCTCGCAATATCACAACATTTCAATTGACTAGAGTGTATTTTCTCACTGCTACTCGTAAGCCTTTCTTCGTAGTCTTATGAGAGGTAACAAAAGTGAATACAAAGGGGACACAAGTGATTCACGGGATTTGTCGACAGTCGCAGCGGAGGTCAGAACACCTGAGCAGTTGGCGCGCTGACAACTTACGCAACGAATGTTGTTGGCGAAAACAGGAAACTCGGTTGCCACAAACACTACATAATGACGCTTATAAAACTGTAGGCCATTCATATGTCATAGCGTACGAGGTCATAAAAATGCCCTTACTCGTAAGGAAACGGAGTCAAGGTTTACTGGGGACAAAAATATTATAGTAAATATACAAATATTACGGTGGTTATAGGCCACTTTTCTATAATGTTTATTTTTTGGAATAATAGCCAATTCTTTTGCTATTGTAGGTACATGTTATGTAATTTTGTTGACTAATGGTCCCCACCAGCATGCCCAGCGTGGGAATTATGGGCAAAAACCCCTTAGGTGACGCCCAGCTCTGAATTAAGTAGGCTGATAATGAAGCACCAAATAAAATATATTAGTGTGAAGGGAATAATTTTTAAGGATTGAACTTTAAATTGCTTTATGTGTTGACGTAATGCTCTTCTAGATTTGCATTGAAGGAAAAAACAAGTTTTTGTACACCGTTTTAAAATGTATTCAAAATCTGTAGGTATTTAAAATAAATTAACCAAAATAAATTAACCGCCAATCCAATAATTCAATTATCTCAAAATGTACGCGATTTTACAAATTAATCTGTAATTCGACAGATAATGATGGCAAACATAATTGCAAATCTGTTATATTGTATTGTAATCCCAGATGGAATTCATGATTTAAAATAATCCCGTGTTAACAAATTGGTAGTTATTTGTAATTTTAGAATAAATTAACATGATAACCATAACTACTCTACATTAAATAGACGCTAATATTTGGGTATCTCGTGCTCTCTTATATTGAAATAACTAAGTATTTAATGATAATTAATTGTCTATAAAATTTATAAATCCGTAAGAGGACACCTATTTAAAAATAAACCCTATATCACTACAACATGAATTTAGAAATAAAAACTTAGTAAAGCAAATACATTTATTTGACTATAATAACCTTTTATTTTATAGGACTTGCTTATACTGTGATTGTTTTAAATCACTATATATTTGTATTATTTTTTTAAAAACACACACAATAAGTGCTTTAGAAGCGTACAATATACAGCAAACAGAATTTAAAAATATATGTTGGTATAAGTCACTAGACCTATTACCTAATATTATAGAAAAATATACTCAGTCCCCGCACTAACGAACTACTTGTTCGATGTAGCTTGTTTAAAATTAGACCGTTTGTATTTTGAAGGTATATTTTCATAGTCAAATTAACTTCAGCGTTGACACATATCGGCGTCTCACAAATAGTATGAGCTATTCTTGTCGCTACACAACTCTAATGACGAGTTTGCTACAATACAAATTTGACTTACTATTGCGTAAGTTGCCCGTTTTAAAATATTCCTCTATTCAATGAATGAGTCACGTAGAGAATGATGTTACAAGTGCGTAAGTGTACTCAAGTCTTACTCAGAGTGAGATGTGTTACATTTCTATTCCAATTAGCACGCTGTATCATTTTCGATTGTATCATCTCATTTAAAACAAAATATCAACAATAAACATATTATTTACGTTTTTAAGCCGTGTTTTTTGAAAGCTCACACTATTAATTTGAATTAACAACGAATTATCCCATTCATTAATAAACCGATGCGCAACAAATCGAAAATTGGAAACAATCTAAATTGTTATGCAGCTTAACTTTTTTATTACTGTCGCTGAATTTACAGTATTAATTACTTTACCATATTGTTCCATTTTGTTATTATTTTATGTACAAGCCAGTTCTTTCACGGGTTATGCAGAAAGAACCGAGTGCCGAATATCTTACAAATCTGACCTCTATTTGTCAAATGTCTATTTGTAGCTATGATAGTGTAATTTAAAAAAAAACTCAAATATGACGTCAAACATGATTTCAACGTTCAACAATACTTTAACACAGCTGAATAATTAACGCATCGAATGCTTACCGATCCAATTTCTCGTTGCCAAATAGCCATTTAAAAGTATCGAAATAGTGCTGCCAAATACATGTATTCATTATATTTATTATAAATTATAAACAAAAGTGAAAACTTTAGATGATCTAAGGTTATTTAACGATAAAAGATATAATATAATAAAAAGTAACATTACACCTGTAATCACCGAAGGGGTAGGCAGAGGAGTGTACACCCCCACGTTTCAACAGTTACGTTTAAGTGCCACAATGGAATGGTGGTGAGCCTATTGTCACACACCGGCTACACATCCAGACTGCGAGTCACTACTAAAAATTCTAAATGTGAAAAATCCAATAGTACCCGACCCGGGATTTGAATAATATCTGTCACTTAATTACCATAAAACATCTACAAATAGGCCAAAAATATATTCTCCTTCCATATTACTATCTCCAGTACTGATTACATCAATATATCTGTGGCAACAACGAGGATACCTGGATATCTAATGGTTTCACATTTTATTGCAGCTTACCAAATTAAATTTTTAATAAGCTATCGTCTTTTGATAGAGTAATCGTTTACATGTACTAATCAAAAATGTTCAATGTATGTCACTATATTCAATATATTTATTGTTATTATTCTTATTATTAAACGATCACGCGAAATCTCTTATGGGGTAGGCAGAGAGCACCGAGTGCTAAATATCTCTATCTGCATTTATCACTCTCTTTACACATAACTAACTAAACTAACTAAGATGGTGCAACGACCAAAAATTAGTCTTAACCTTGAATACTAGAATACACCGTTTCGGTTGTACTGTACTATCTCCGAGCAGTTCTGCACTTCGCGCAAGAATTCGCGCAAGTAAATAAATAAATATGTTCTCTTTATACATACGACGGTTTTTAACACACGAATTAATGAAACGTGGACTAAAATTGTCGGAGTCACTCACGTTATTCGGTGTTTGGTCATCGCTATGGACGCTAAGTGCTCTGCGTGCTCGACGCCCGCCATTCAGTATTAACAGTCGTGGCATTCGCCGCATGTCTTGCATTCAGATTAAGCCCTGTATTGTGGCATCAGTATTGTTCGGATGCGAACTGGATTACGCTTGCGGTTTTGCAAATAATACCTTAGATGATAAACACGTGTTAAGTATTATGAACCCCCGCATATTCTCTCTAAAACTTTCTATTTATACTAGTAATGGAATGATGGCCGAAATTGGACTGAATTCGGAAATGTTTTATCTTTACATGTTGTTATTGAGACTTTTATATCAAAAAGTACATCTCTCTTAATGCTGTTCTACTGATAATTGTGCGGTACATTGAGAGTACCAATGTAAAATGTAGAAGCTTTATTTTATTCAATATATTTGTGAAATATTTTATAAGAAAGTTTTACCTTTCTCCGTTCCTTCTGTATCCGTCCGCGCAATATTCTTAAGAGGGATACAAAAATTTCTCTTCACGTACGTATGTATATATGTACATACCAACGTCCTAACTACCTATATAGATTTTATTCGATTAAATATACTTCCGAAAACATATATTCGAAACCGTTCAAGTCGCTATCATCGTACTATCCAATCTTAAATTTATGGATAATCACTTTTAACAATTTAGATGTAAATATATAGGGCGATTTATTTAAAACTATTATGATTTACCCGGGAACATATCTTAAATAATTACAGATGTGCCTTACCAAATTCTTTATGAGATGCCTTGTTAATTGAATGTTTAATTTAGAAATTCACATGTAATATCTGTAACGTATGGTACCTACACCCTTAAAACAATCGTTTATTGTCTATCTATTAGCAAAAGGCGGACTTAATGCCGAGATACAGTCTCCCAGTAATTTCAGCGTAAGAGTGAGAATACATTATGTAGAATATGGCACCAACAACTATATGCAAGTAAATAAAACTGAGATACAAGACTACACATAATTAAAAATATTGTTAGTATTTCTATAAAATTATATCGCCACCATGTTATAAACATTTAAATAAAATCATATAAATAGTAAACAGGGTTTGCAATGAGATGAAATCTATTTACAATTTTTACTACGAAGTCACTGCTATTGTAAAGTCACGTAGGAAGTCACAGGGAAATAGTAGTTCGTAATAAACGCCAATGTAGTGTGAAACGGCTGATATTTATAGTGATGTCTCGGTATACGTGTACACACGTAATGTTATAAAATGGAGCAGTAAGGTCGCAGGGCATCTGGCGGTAAACGAGCATGTGTTCGGTATTTTTATCTCGACCATTCACAGAACTGATATCGCCAAGTACATGGTCCATGTTGCCGCTAAACATATTCACCGCATTTGTTATAATAAAAATGATATTGCATCCTAAGAGATTGTGAACAGTTTTGATTGAAATTATTGTCATTATTAAATCGTGTCATTAATAATCGAATGAAATTGTCATTGAAATGAGAATGAAATTGAAGTGTAACGAATACAAGTAAAGGTTTTTCTTGGAACGCAACTGTTTACAGCGTTGCTTATGTTTTAATAACTTGGCTGCAACCTTTTATACATCCTACCATTAAGCACAGGTCTCTTCCATACCAATGGGACAAATGTGCTCGACTATGTATGTCCCATGCATGTGGAGGAGTGGCTCCAGCGAGAATTTGTGCTGCTACCGACTAGAGGGCAACATCATGCCTTTCATACGTTTTTACACCAACAAATAGACCTTCGATGGATTTTAACATTACTTGGTGACAATCTGTTTATTCTGTTCAACATGACCTCCGAAAAATATAAATGATTGTGGAAATTTGCCATTAATAGTCTCCATCCAAGAGTCCACTGCGCCAAGTGTTGGTTAACTTTACGCATCGCTTCCGAGCGACAACCGCAACATGGCTACGAGCGTCTTTTTTGCTTATTATTATTTAGATAGTTGCAAAGATAAAAGTATTATTAACTCGACAATTATTTTACAACACTGAATACAATAAAAGTACAGCGATTATTAAGGATCCAAACGCCGAACCTCTCGATCATCAGTCGTGCGTGTAACCACTGGGGCAACGAGCCAGTCAGATAATGTAATTAAATATTTGTAAGTATATAGGTATTCTAAATTCCTTTGCGTCGTTACTTAAATATATAACTGTATGAACAATAGAGGAATGCCGAAGTTTTCGATTGCATCGCTTTTAGTAAAGTCGAGGCAAACAATAACAGCACAATGGAGCTTTTAGGTAGACTCACTCTTTTGTCTACGCACGTAGGCGGCCAGCTCTCTCATAAAGGAATTGCCGAAGTATCGGTCTACTAAATAACCTGTAATTTGGATATAGTATAAAGTTCTACTGTTATAATAAATGTACCGAAAGCCTTGAACGAAAATTGTGTTCAGATCCATACAAAGGTGTTTGTTTAGTGATTATTTATTTCGAAATTTATCACATATTTTATCCTATAGTCAAGTTGTAGTAGGCTTTGACCATACAGCTACGTTCGAGTGAATATTATTGTATTTTCGAAAACAGATCTTGCTTAATCGATTTTCAAAGTTTCATCGATAGAAAACATGTTCATTTGTTTTCGTAATGCAAATACGTAGAATGCAGGGCGATAACTGAGGTGTGGGCGAACTATTTTCATAAAAATTTCATTGTGTAAACTTTGTTTCTTTCCACGAATAAATCTACATCGAGTTTAAAGGGAATTATCGGCAACATTTGCATAGATCGTAACGAGTCGCTATAAGGGCACGCGCCGACTGAGTTGAACGCTGCTTATTTTCACATCATACAACTTTATTTGACTTTCGCTCCAGCTTCCCTGGCTTCAAAGACATTTTTTTCCCGGTGTAAATCTGAACAGCGTAATGGGAAAAGTTGTAACAAGTATTCAGAACGTATTATGTGCCATTAATATTCTGACGAGTCGCCAACGTGGGCAACTCTATAAAAGTTCAATGTATGTATGTAAGCTCGGCTACGCTTCGTGTAGCTGTTAAGCGGTTTATATATGATCCGTTCGTGTATAATGTCCTATATTAACAACGACATGTAATTATTCGCTTGGCAACTAGAATTTCATCGTGAATTTTGTTAGATATTATAATTAAGATCTTGTGTACAATTAAGATATTACAATTAATATGTTCTTTTAAATAGTCGAGTTCTCTTGTTTGGAATGGATTGTGTATAGGCGTCTTAACGCTTTCTGTAACTACGAGTCTTGACTCTTTGTGACTCCTTGATGCTAAAGTCAAAAGAAAGTACGAGATCTTATCGCGTTCAGCGCGGACTGTTTACTAAACAAGTAGTTGAATAACTACGACTTGCACAGCTTATATAAATTAAAAATGTGACTGCAATACTAACTTAAAGCAATAAAAACCAAAAATAATTTGACAGATTTATGCTACGAATCTTTTATTTGAAAGTATACACATGTATATTTATAAAGAGACTATTTTGGAATACATTTAATGACTACAAATGATGACTGATAAATGTTTTCACATTGAACGCGTTGTTAGAAACTAAGGACAATACAAATATCCATTCTAACATCGATAAATTGTATTTTTGATAACTAGTATAATGAATGTGAAATTTTTCGTACGATTGTCCCCCAGTCAAGCGTTTCCACAGCTATTCCACTGAGTGACGAGTTACGGGTCGTGAAGTGGTGAGTAATGGAAGAACCGGTCGATTCTGCTACAGCTCAGTTGTGACGCGTAGACGTACTGGGGCCGTCGTGTAGAGCATAAAATATAAGCATATACAAGTATGCATAAGCGCACAAATCTTAAAGTATTTGCAATAACTTGATCACAATATACATAACTTTCGCTTATTTTTATTACGTCTTTATGTATGTACATATATTAAGGTCTTAACCTTCCAATGAACGGAGATCCATATTTCGACAGTGGATTGATAAAAGGGTCGAAAAAAATTAGTATGTCCTACTTTTAATTACATTGTTATACTCGTATATAAATACTCCATTTAGGTGGAGTGACGATATACGCAAAGTGGCTGATAGTGGTTGGATGCGAAGAGGTGAAGATCGAAGGGGGCGTGCCATTGAAAAGGCAGTAGACGGGAGTAGGTTGATGATGATGATGATAATTATGTGTATAAACACTCATGAGACATTCAACAGTAACATTATTAGGTATGTAAAGTCTGCAAAATAAATAGTTTCTTTCTATATCTATGTGAATATAACCGTGCAGTTGCTGATATACGCTTATATTTGTAGCGAAAGATTTCGCTTACAAATATACATCAAGCTGTATGTACTCGTACATAGCTCGAATTAAACCTTCGACTGTTTGATGTTGATTGCAGCCGCGTTGTCTTCCTGATAAAGGGCTCACGTGTCGGTAATTACGGTGCTCCTTTACGTTTGAAACAGTACCAGCGCAGCGATATTACATACTCGTATCACAGCGCAGTTTCGCTTTAGAGATGTTGGCGGTGAGAAAAACATTCAGTTTTAATGCTCCCACTCGAAGAGTGCGGTTGATTGTTCTAGACGTTTCTAGCTTTTTTCAATTCTAAACGATGGTTTCCGAGAATGAGAGTCGATGAAGTTTTATAGATAATTAGATGTTTAATATACGATTTTTATATACTACAGCGTATATCTGAAATAAGATTTGATACTGGATATTGTTGACGGGTCTATTTTGAATATTTTTTATAACATTCAAGCAATATTTCAAATAACGTAGCACTACTTAAGTATCTGATACGAGAATCTGAAATATGCTTCTATAAATGTTCTCATCCTTAATCTCGCTTTTATAATTTACCCAACGAATGAATCGAAGGTTTTTCTATTGTTTTACTACATTCATTGTGAGATCATTCGAAATACTTTTCTAACATTACAAAAAGGTTAAAAATGAGCCGCTAAAACAAAAGACGATTACGTCTGGTAACCCCCAGTTTAAGTTGAGAACGGCTGATGAAGCGCTCTCAACGATGCAGTTAAACTCGGCGACATTTGTTGGAGAAAAGGTGTAGCGTATAAGAAAAGTTAAATAGTCAACAATCAAGTGAAAAGACGTCTCAGAGTTAAAAGTTTTGAAGATTTTCGGTTAACAAGCGCGATACTTGTGCAGCAAATGTCTTTTTCCATGTGACCTACTATTTAGCAGGCTAATATTCTGAGGTAGGCGCGATTTTATTTTTAATAAGGAAATGTCATAATAGATACTAAAAAAAAATTAAAGGTGATAAAGTTGATGACATATTTTTATTTTTATTTTTATTTTAATACTGCTAATTTCTTGTTATTGATGATGGATGCATAAAAATTGACTGGCAAATATTTTATAACTTTACATAAATTTTTTTAGTTACAAACTATGACTATTTAAAAAAATGGAACGTGCGGGTAAAGCAGTTTTCAATAGCTTAAGTAGCAGGTCGGTATAGCATCCTTAAACAAAGAGCCTTTTGAAGAAAAAATCTCTCAGAAAAATCGTGTCACTAAACTCAGCTTGTAATAAAACTTCCGTTTTGTTAAAATTATCTGTTATGCAGTTATGCGATAATATCCACATACATTAAAAATAACTATTAAAGACTTTGTGATTTGAATTAAGATGAAGAATTTAAAAAATATTTTTACCAAACTATGTAGGTACCTACCAGCCAATATCTGACCTATTTAGTCAACATACTAGTAGGTAAGTCTTGGTACCTGTACCCTTTTACATTCGCATTATATGTGGGTACGAGTATATCTGTTTTGACATTCTTTTTTCTGCCATTTCCATATCCCAACCATCAAAGCATGCTCTTTCTCATTTTTACACCCACACTCTCTAGCATGAAACTTATATCACTGCGGCATTACGAAGTATTTCTGGCTTCCGTATCCGTATTATCGTGAGACACTGCATTTAAAAACAAATCGTTAACGGCTTCATGTAAAGTATCTTATTCGTTCGATCGTTACGTCACTAAGCGATCTATAAAATACCTATTAAGAGCACGGATCCAGGGGCTAAATAGGACGTTTATAGCGGTCTTTTTATTATCGCTACGGTTAAAGTGCACCTTTTTTCCTTGTTGCCAGTTACCTCGCTGCTATATCGTAATATGTTATAATCTGTATTACACTGCTGATATAATACTCCGCAATATGCTTCTCAAGGAACTTAACTTCTTAGGAACTTAACAATACGAATTGTTACATAATTTTTGGTGCCCTGTGTAATAGTATAAATATAGTATTAAATTAATTATTTGTTGAAATATTTTTTATGCAAAATAAGTTTTTAAATTTTTATAAAAAAATCGCTTAGCAATGGGCGCTAGAGAGTAGTAGCAATCTTTGAAAAATGACACTCGGAATAGTGAGCGCTAGGAAACTTTTCGTTATTAGAGTTTATTTAGAGAACTCTTTTCCATCATTTGATCCCGTATTCCTTTGAGCAACATGGTATCGTTGAGAATATTTTCGTGTCCAATATTATAGTAAAAATTGAGTACTTATAGAGAACATCAAAAATTAATAAATTACTTTTTGAGTACATCGTCATCAGTCTCTAGATGTCTACTGCTGGACATAGGCCTTCCAGCAGCAACATACATTTGGGTACATAGATAAAGAAAATTTACTGTTTCTATAATACATCTATTGTTTCATCTTCCCCACTGTAATTATGTTTTATTTTGCTTTAAAAAAAACAGAGAGCTGAATAATTAAATGTTTACGTTTGCTGACGGGCAAAAAAAATCAACGCGTGTCAAATTAATTATTTTATGTTACCGAAGGATAGAACAGTGTAGCCACAAGTATAATTTATTATACACTTTACATGAATGCGTAAATGTCGTGTAGGAATAAACGAATGAATAAATGAAATTAATTAGGAACTTGATGTATAACATCAAAATAAAATAATTATATTACGATTATTTTCAGGTGTAAAACGTGATG
>DWMG01001251.1:0-15692 GCA_018244855.1 Elbella merops
GACACCTGCAACCCAGGGGTCAGCAAGTGCGTTGCCAGCCTTTAAGGAAGGTATACGCTCTTTTCTTAAAGGTTTAAGGTTTTTTTTTCTTTTTTTCTAGATCGAGCGTAAATTAATATGGTTAACTACGTTCTGTACACGCTGTCCTAATGTGATTGATACTTAGCACTTAAACGTAACTGGTGAAACGTGGGGAGCGTACATTTCTCTGCCTACCCCTTCGGGGATTACAGGCGTGATGTTATGTTATACGTTTTTACTTACCACAAAATTTAAATGCATGCCCGTAACGGATGCATACGTGCACAATATGACCACTTAGATACTTGTACGAGTAACTTGACTACTTTCAATTTGGTAAATTGCCAAATGAGACGGCACCGTCTAAAACTATTTCCCGTTCAAAGCGCTCCGTGTATCCAACGAGTATCGGGGTCTAATTGTTCCACTTTGAACTATGCCGAACTCATTGTTTACGAAGCTTTTTCACAAATTATATCGACTAATTTCGTAGCTCTTGGCTTAGGAACAATATTAATTTTATAATGGTCTGCGTATTCGACTGCGAGCCCGTAGTCAACAAAGTTTGTGTAACCCAAGCATAGATAGATTACGAAATTATTAAAGAAGGAAGGAGATGTTTTAATCAAAAAAAAAAACAGTAACATTACGCCTGCAATTCCCGAAAAACTAGGCAGCGGTGTGTAGTATGATTATGATACGCTCCTATGATTAAGCTGTGATGTACGTCCCATTATGGAATAGGAGGTGAGCCTAATGCCATGCATCGGTCACAAATGTGGACTTCGAGCCACTACCAGTAATTTCAAATTAGAAAACCAAAGAGTATTCAAACCGAGAATCGAATCCGGGAACTCTCTTCAGTAGTTGCGCTTGCAACCAACGAGACAGTCGTTATTTTGGTTATTTCTCAGTTTTTTAGTAACATAGTCTAATAAACTATGAACAAAAGTTTATCATAAAGATGTGTGTACATATGTACCTACATCAAATCCTTCTGATTTTAAGAGGATATCCGTGTCTATCAGTGAAACGATAAAATAATTGATGATGATGGTCAACATAATATACATAAAATAAAGTACATATTTCTGTAATTCTAGCATATGTTTTTCTTAATTTTGTCCAATAATAATACATATCATATTTCATGTCATATTTATTCTTTATTTTAACTTTTTCAAAAATCGTAGCTTATATCTGTGCACTTTTACTTTCACGGCCTTTTATTCCAAAGCACTATATTTGAGTCAATTATAGCCATAATAATAAAATATTAATTTATTTATCATTGACGAAATTTTTTGCATGTAGCAGTTAGGAATCTACTTTTAAACATGCAATGTCTGTGTCACAGGGTTCTGCTATTCCGAGAAACACAGTAAGCACTTAATATAAAAAATGAAAGCCTACTAAAAAATTATCGATTCGGGAAACTACGAAAATTGTACAGCGTTTTGTAAGCTTCTGGGAAAGTTTAGAGCATTCGGGATTTATATTTTTATGAGATTTAGGCTGAATTCTTAAATAAAACCATCAGAAGCGTTCAGTTTAACGTCGTTACAAATTCAAATAATGGAAAAAGTTTCGCAATAAGGACTATGGGCTAGATATTTGACAGAACGATCTGTATGCAAAGTTAGCACGTTCCATTAATCAATGTAGAAGTGATTCGTTTTCATATTTTTTGTTGTAAAATAAGTTTTGTTTAATCTTACGTTACATTTTAATACATTCGCGCCGTGAAATACTGAGGGATCAACCATCAATAATCTAACAAAGAAAACCAAACAATTCACACGAACAATTACTTTGAGTACAGGCATAAAACAAAAAAGATTTTGAAACTTTTATTACCTAGAAGAATAATTTAGATTTGGATCCTACATCTGTATGTTTACAAGACACCTGCTTCCAATTTAATTTATAATTTAAATTATCAAGATGTGGTTTTTACGCGGAGTTTTTAATAATAAGTTATCTCAAAATTTTTTGTCATGCACGAACAATACTAGAAAGATAAGAAGATCTTTACTTGTGTGTCATGTTCGTAACATGATAGGGTGTGTGTAATTGTATCTGTTAACTTATACTAAAGCTGGATTTCCTTGACCTTATTGGTGCAGTGTGGTATTAGCAAGCTTTAGATATACTCCAGTTGCAGAAGGAAAACGGATTGCGAATATTATGTATATATGTGGAATCGTAAGTCAGTCATAAATATATTAACGCTTAATAACAAACGTACAGAGGCACTTACGTTAGTGCTCTCTACCAATCGTAACCAATAACGTGTTAACTGAATGCTAGAACTGCCAAGTACAGATTTCATAGTACAGATTTCAAGTATTCTAGTTAAAAATTAAGGGACCTTATCAGTGTTTTCAACACCACATTTAAAATATCGGATGCATAAAACGAATGTAACAGAAATGAATCCAAAGTCAATCTACGGTGCCCTTTCTAATTAGCTTTTCTCTTCACCAAGTTTCAATTTGAGCAAGTCGGAGGTTTGAACCAAGGTTTTCAATTACAGCCACCCATTAAAGCCGGAGCTCGTGGCGACTTCATTTGTTTTTATTGTTTTCGGATTTTCGATAATAACGTAATAATACTCCTAACGATCTAAAAAAATACTTTCTGATTCAGAAGAAATTTAATATAATAACATTGGCTGCCAGATCTAATAAGATTTACGTTCGAGATTGTGTAAGTTAAATTGGCTTTTGCTTTCGCCCAGCGTGCCCGATAGCTTTAAACATGTGTATAAAATGAAAAGAACTCACATTGTGTTACAAAACTCGGCTTAGCAGATTGCCCACGTTGCTTGGCAATTGCGTAAACAATGATATCCAAAGTTCCTTCGAACGAGGAACAGTCGTAACAAACTGTACGTAGGTATTGTTTGTGTATATATAGGACGAAATCGCGGTTCGGTGTGAATATCTCCCGGGAATAGGATTGTTCATGTCGACAGTCATTTTGTAAACTCGTTTTATATCTATACACCCGAAATTTGGTACGGGGTGTACACACAAATGTTATATACAAATGTATACAGTTGTTTCAGTATATAATTTATTATTCGATAAAAGTTTTGTGAAAAAATCTGTAACAATTCTCTGTTTTCTCTACCTAACGCCTTGTAGTATTGTTTTCGCTAACCTGCTAAACTAATTTATCAGAACATTTTAAAACGAAACTTAACGGTATATACATACACCAGATACATCAAATTTGTCTATATAGTGGTTACACGTCCGAGGGCGAACTCTCCGTAGCAACCTCAATTTGATGGATCGTTTACCAAAACACGTTAAATCGATAATTTACATGTGTAACACAATATGGCTATATTCATATGGACAGTTTCTTTGTAAATTGACCCCAACTAGTGGTCAGAAGAATCGCCAATGTGTTGTCGGAAGTGAAGGAGAATTTCAAACAAAATCTCGTTTTCCATTTGTTCAAAAATGGAACTTTATTTCCCTCGCTAAAATGAGTTTTAAGTTGACGCGTTGTTAAATGTTAAAATGGTATCGATGGGAAGAAGAAATATAATCGTTGCGATTCAATAATTTTGATCAAAAATTGTTATTTGCGCACCTATAATTTACTGTACGAAACACGCACTGGGAAGGCAATTTACATTGTTCTGTAGGAAGGAAGTTTCCCCAATTTAACATTACGTAATGTGACAAAAGGGGGTAATTTAAAAGAGACTGGTTTATATTTGGCCAGTTTATATAAAATGAGTAACATGTTATATGTTTAGGTAACAGTGACTAAAAATAGAAGACCATTAATCAAAGACAATTTTTACAACTTAACATACATAGTAAATGATTTACACATTACCAGTGTTTAGCTACAGGAAATAGATTTTTTTTTTGCAGAGGAGGATGTAAAGCAATTTTGATAACATACATATTGCATAGCTGATATGCAAAGTAGGGCATAAACTTTGCACATAAAACGCATCATTACGTTCCCTAATGATGTCAACACACTTCCGGTGCACTGCAGACTGCAGGTTGTATACATTATGTAAACTTCCTAAATAATACATCTATTGTGTTACTCCTGAGTTCAAGCAAATTGTTGGTTTTCGAAAGAACATAACGGCTGCGAGCTTTTCGTGGTCGGTTACTGCTTAGCAGCCGTTAAGTCGCTGATAAAAATTATCTATTATCAACACAACAATTTTATTCATCCTCGAAAATTTTATCATGATACTGTTGGACAGAGAAATCTTTGAAGAACGAGAAGGGTTAAAGCCGTAGTATGCTGGCCATGGCCATGGCCAAGCTGACCAAGTGCGGATTAGCAAACTTTCCATCCCTTAAAAACGTCATGGAGAATTCAGACGTGCAGGTTTCCTCACGTAATCTTCCATTACAGTAAGTGATAGTTTTGGAACACACATTTTGGAAAGAGGTATACGTCAGGATTTAGACTCAAAACCGTCAGAATTGGAGGCTAAATTCTGAGGCAATAGACAATAACTGCTTTCTAGTTCTATTACTTACTTCAAAAAGCGGTATCTATCTCAAGAGAATCTCGTTTTGGCCGATAGAAGATGTGGCTTTTTGATACTAAGCACATTTAATTGATATATCCCATTTAATCATCGATGGTGACCTATTGTAGCTCATATATATCAGAATTTATTTATACGAGTATTTAGTGTTCGTGTGTTTTTTAAGTCAGTAACATATGTACATACCCAGTATATTATATGTTACAATAAACGCGTACTAAAGCGAAAGTGTTTGCTATATTCAATTACCAAGTAATGCTAAAAGCCAATCATTGTTATTAAGCAAATGTATATAGTAAAGTTTATCAATCGATTCTAAAAACTAAATACTTGACATAAGGCAGGATACGATGATTGGATTAAAAACTTAATGTACATTATTGAGAGCGCGAGATTACATGGCTTTGGATATAAAACCCATAATACCTTTACGCAGTATGAGCGTCACATTTCACGTGTACAGTATGCGCAGGTAAGGTTTTATGACAGAGAGAACCAATTACATGGAAATTTCATAGACAACTCGCCGTAATGTCGGCCAGGGGGACAGAGCCATTAATGACATTAAGCGGTTTCCCAGACGTTCAATGATTTTGGGACGCGGTACGGTCGACCCTATTTATGAATTTAATAAACATTATATATGTATGTATAGTTTGTTATGCATAGTTTTCTATTTTAGAACAGTTTGATATCAATAAGAAGTGTTTAAAAGTTTCAGTTTAAACAGTATTTAGTGCTTAGATAGAATTGCGATTCTGAATGAAGATTTTGGATTATGTATCCAATAATGGAACAGTAAAGTCTGTAATGATGACGATGATGATTAGAGTGGTACTGTGTTGTAAAATCAATAGTAATTGATTTCAGCTATGCATATATACAAAACTCATATTATTTATTTAATCACTTATGTAGGAGTACATACAGATAAATGTACAAGAAAATCGTTACTATGAAAACGATTTATAAAATGTATTTCTCATTTCTAACGAAAGCTTGTGGTAAAAGTTTATTAAATGGTCCTTGAACTTTACTAAACTTCCATTTGAAACTTCCGTATAAAACAAAAGAAAAAAACATTGACGACGTTCATCTAACAATTATCGAACTGAATATGAAGGGAAAAACTAATGGAACAGGAAAAGTTATCTACAGTATGAAGGTAGGTTGTGTTAATCAATTTGAAACGTCCCCATGTCAATATGTCCATTAGCCAGAAGGCAGAAGCCGATTACATGGAAATTTAATGTAGCGTTTACGTAATTTCGGTTTTCCGGTTTGCCGCGCCGCGTAATGGCGACGCGACACGGCCAATATGCAAAGGCACTATGAGGTTATCGCCTCAAAATTAGGTGTTCATGTTGCTGGCTGAATAAAAAAACCTTAAATATAATAAGAATGACAGTTAACTGAATATTTTTATCGTGATAATTGTGTATTTTCAGATTTCTATTCTCATTTTACTATTAAATGTCTTGTGAGTGTTTATTCACATGATTATATACCTTGTAGTACCTGTAGTAAATTTTTATTCTCCTTTAAACGCCTAGACATTACTGAATACTGTCCTAAACTGACTGAGTTAAGTTAACTGACTAATTTAAATAAAATGTTAAGCATATATAAATATTCATAAACAATATTTCCCATATGATATGCGAGAGTACAATTCTAAATAATGAAATTAAGACATTTTAAGTTTCTACTTAGCTCGTTTCATGCAATAAGCCCTTTGATACTGAAACGACGAGAGAAGGCCGCTGTAGAGCGGGAAGCGAACACAATGTATTATTAAATACATATCTGCGAACAGTCTGTTTGTCTAGCTGAGTTAATACAATAGTATTGTTGTGACGGCCATGTGAACTACTACTATGGGTTTTGAGTTTGTGGTAACGGTCTTGCTTGTTTTACATCATATAACATTATAAATACGGGTATGTCTGTTTCCAGAACGATTTTAGTTGCAGATTTAAAAATGAATAGAATGGAGAAGATACATACTTCTTATAATACTAATATAAAAATCAAAAATGACATAAGCATAGAGGTATTGAGCATATGTAGAGGTTACCATGACTATTTATCAGACAGAGGATACCTGGTTCGATTTCACAACAAGTCCGCATAGAATTAATGTACCTACATTAGATCGGTTTACTTTTATGTATATTATTTTGTACATGTATTTTAAATATATACATTTGTAATGCAAGAAAACATTAGTTAGGTACTGAGTACTTATAAAAGTTAGTAATATACAGCAATTCATAAGTACATTTCGATTATTTCTACAGCAAACAAACAGTATTTAAAGTGTTTATTTGTAGTATAACGTTCGGTTATCTCGGAACAGAAGTTTGGTGCGAAATAACAGTGTAAATATAAAACGTAAGTAAGAAGCAATAATCTCACACGCTGCTTCCAATCCGTAGAATGCCCGGCGGCACGGCTAAGGCACGTACAGCGCCCCCATTCCACAGATTGCCTATTCGATTCACTGCAGAAACGCAACTGCGTAAGAATACGAATGGCTTATTCGATACTTACCTAATGGGAAAACTTCCGTTTGGAAAGTGATTTTACAAAAACGTGTTCCGCAGACATCCGCCTGGAGCAGGAATCCCTGTCAGAAAGACAACTTTTAATTGGTTTGCACTTGTAAATCAAGCTCCCCGCAAACGGTGCTATGATTTTATATAAAATATTTTATATTCAAATATAATTTGTTCTCAACATTAGCTATGAAAACTTTGGTGACTTTTGTTTGTACGTGTATGACGATCAATTTAATCTTTTAAACTTACCGTGTAAAGTATTGCCCTAGAAATATGTATTTGTCGCATATTTAACTACGTATGTCGGATAATGCTGCAGATTAATGAGGTGGATGAGATCACCGGACGGCCAAGTATTATTGCTCACCATGGTGAGGTTGGATTTATGATGATTTCGAGTGTCTGCTGCTACCACAGTTTCTATTTAACAGCAACTGCAGCCAACACACCGATACCTTTCCAAATAATAGACTAATGATTTGAAAGTGACCATACCGAAACCTGAAATGATTGAAGTTAATATTTGTTGGTAAAAATTGTGACTGTTTACTTTTATATCTATACAAATAAATAAAATTGAAATGTCTGTTTTTAATATCAGTTATATAATTTTAATGGGTGTGACACTACATACGGCAAAAACGTTTTATAAGAAATAAATTCAATATACCCACGTGAACGAAGATGGGGTACATCTAATTAAAAAATAAAAGTCGATAAAAACTTTACATGCATTCTGTGTAGCTATATATTGCTTTGTACAGAATATAGTAGTGATAATAGTTTTGTCTAGTTTAAAATTTTTCTTCATTCATTGAAATCCGGATCTTTAATGCCGCATGTTCCTTTTCATCATCATTAGCTTGTTATCAGTCCACGTACGATTCATTACCCCGAAGAGTTCTTGCATATATTTCCCAAACTAGAAATGCGGGTTAAAAATCTATTATTTTAGTGACTAGATATCTCCCATATGCAGAGATGCGTGAGCTTAGATGTTTAATAATAATGGACATTTGACTCTCATTGACTTCATAAATTTTGCAGTTTTTATAAATTGTTCAAAAGTTTCAGTTTCAGCTTTTCACGCTTCTTCTTAAAATTAAAACTGCAAAGGTCTACGACGCTAGCCAAGTGCAAATTGACAGATCTCTCGCGTCTAAGAGAATATTATGAAATACTTTAAGATGTGCAAATTTTCTTACGATTCTATCACTTACCGTTTCAGCAAGCGATGTTAAGCCTTAAAACGCGCATACACATTCATATATCGCAACAACTTCAAAAACCCAATTCGGAAACATCAATTCTCCTGTTATTGTTTGCTGCAATAACTTACTAGGGACCAACGTCTACCGGCTATCGTCGAATCGTCATAAACAAGGCGTTATTGGCACAAGTTTCAAACGGATAGCCGATGCGGTGCCATATCTCACTGAGAAAACTGAGGACCGTCTTGTTAGGTGAGCTCATAAAACTCTCGAAGGACCCATAAAATACGTAACTCGATTTATAGAGCGAGCTTATCAACTCAAATGTTCGGTTTTTAACTTAATATTCGCGCGGTTAATATGAGCTATGACCCTATTTATATCACAACAATATTGCTATTATAATAGTAATTGATTAATATAATTAAAAGAAACATATATAGACACGATTGGTTTAGGAGTATATTATAAATTGATGGGCAATTACTCGTAAAGGCGATTCAGCTAATTGCTAGTGATATTTTAATTTAAACTGAATAAAATATAGGCTGTAAACCAGTTCGTTAAAAATAACATATAGACTGTAAACCAGTTCGTAAGATATGAATTTAATAGTGTAAGCTTTAACTGAGTACGCAAATTGAGACTCAGAATCGCCTTTGTGAGAATGAAATCAGTTTTGTTCGTTTTGCTATGTCCAGCGATTATGAAATGCTGCTGCTACAACCCAGGCTTTAATAAAATTTCTCTAATAGAGTACGGGCGCAATTTTAATTTAAAAAACAATGTGAATTTTATCGTAACCACGACTGTGTTAAGTGACGAAGTGTGCAATTGAAATGGCTTTTTTATGAAACCTTAGATATACGAGTCCTTTTTAGCGTCAAACTCTGATTGGTAAAGAAAAGCGCAGTCTGGACCTCTTGGTTTCTTAACATGTTTATAACTGTGATTTCCCTTTTGTTGCGTTTAATAAGCTAGAAATATGAAAAAATAAAACGTCGCTGAAAAACCTCTGTTAAAAGAATTGCGAAAACATAAATGTAGAATTTTTATGTCTTCGTCGTATTGTTTGGTAAAGTTATAATGAACGAGAAGTATTTGCGTCACAGACATAACGTTAATGTAAAGTTTTGTACGATTTAGAACGTTTCATATTTTTGCTTTATTATATATTAAATTATGGCCAAATTAATTCCAATTTATTTGTGGCAGTTCAAAAAGCAATTATGAATTTTTGCGTACTTACATGTTTCATTAACGTTGCAGGCTGTGTATAAAATATTATTTGTTACGTGACGCATAATCTCTTAACATCTCTATAAAAACATGCATTCAAAATTTGATTATACCATTAATTAAATCAGTTTATAAAACAATACTTCACATGTAAACTACTGTTTCTTCAAGAGATAAGTCATAGTATGTAGGAATGACCCACAACCAAATTCATAAACTTCTTTTCTAAGTTAATCGAAGAATAATTAAGAGTAACATGAATGATGTAATAAAATATAGGAGTGCTCTAAAATTGCAGTACTGCTATGTTTAGGATCTATTTCTGCAATATCGGTCAGTCTCGATTCGTTTCACTTCAATGGATGCGCAAAAATACAGTAAGCTTAGCCGTACAATGTCCTTCTATCTTAGCTCTGTTGAAAAAGTTTAATAAAGAAAATTGCATCGATCTCAAAGCAGATCGCACTTTTATCTATATTGTAAACGAACATGATACTGACCGATCAAAGATGTTTTGTTTGATGAAAGAGATTTTACTATGCAGTTATTAGATTCCACATATCGGCAGCGTCATTGTCCCTATTGTACTAAAGGAGCCATGTTTTAAGTAATAAATTTACTAAAAACTTATTTTTATTTGGATAGCCGCTAATGCCTTTCTCGATTAAGCTTACTCACAAAAGGAAACTCCAGACTGATCGTGTGCTACTTAGAAAACGTTGCAAAACAAACGTCACGTTCGGATTTAAGAGCTCATCTGATTCTTCATACGCTCGCTTAGTTAATTTAACGAAGACTCTAGTGTGATATAAGCTCACGTACACGTTTGAAGATTACATGATATTTTCTTAAGAAATATCTCACATAAATTGATATCTTACAAAATATGTAAGGAGCTGATTACTTATTGATCGATGACTTTCATTTTACTCGTCTAATGCACGAATTATTTCTGTGGTAATTCGCGCTATTTGGATTTGCGATTTGAAGCTATAATCCGGTTAAGTGGATACTGAGAAAAGATTCAGTTGACCTTGGTACTAATGTGTAAATATATCATTCTATTATATTGTGGTCATTTATAATAAAGTTTAAAGTTGGTCCATCTGGTCATATAACCACCTTTGTAGCCTTGTACTGTGTTTGTTTATTTTAAATTTGGAATAATTATTAACTTTCGTTTATATTTAACAAAGTTTTGCTATCAGTGTTTCGCTTAATAGTTTAGGCAAAGCAAAATAACAGGTTTACGCAAATAAATCAACTTAGCAAACAAAATTTAAATTTTGTAACGTCACTTTTTAACAAAGTAACATTACGCTTATCTCCCGAAAAGGGAGGCAGGGGAGTGTGCTATACAAGATAAATAGTACTAAAGAGTTCAGTGACAGTATTCATATACAAAGCAAATAAATTAACAAAACTTAAAAATCATTGAATTTTGTTATAACTCGTAAACATGGGTTGGAATCGAATTAATATCGATTATTATTGCTCAGTCTTAATGGATAAAATGGTTTTCTATTCGAATTTCATCAACGACTTATTTAAAACGTCTAAAATTCTTCGACACCAAATTGTGTAGGATTCCGCAAGATAAATCAGATGATTTGTATCCATGATAAATAGGAATAATATTAACTTTCAAATTTTATAGTCATTCCGTTGTTTTTGCTGAAACATAGTTGGTATTTTTGCAATTACACAATGTAGTTACAAAAATACGACATTCCGCGGGGGTGTAAGGGGTTCCAACCACTATCTCGGGAACCCAAGCCAACCTCACCTGCACGTGGTACACCTTGCTATAACAGACGAGGCTCTGGCTACCGGCTGATTGCGGTATAGCGCAGCCTAAATAGGCATGGCTAAATGCCCTGGCCGCCGACGGGCAGCTGCGTCGGCGGTGCGAAAAGCTGTGCCCTATGATATCCGACCCGCATACCCAGCGTGGAGATTACAGGCATAAACCCCCTTTTGGGGAGGCCTATGTCCAGCAGTGGATTGAGATAGGCTGAAGATATGTATCATTTTTGTGTTTTCAGATATACGAGCAGAATAACGCAGTTAAGATATGTTCGCTCAATAAGCTAAAACGAAAACCTTCTAATAGCGTGTACTTTTACAATTCAATGTACATACAATGTGCGGAAAAATCTGTTTTATGTCGCTCAAGTAAAATCCGCCATACTTAAACAGTTCAATGTTTCAGTTCATGATAAGTTTTATTGTGTTAGGCTCATGCGAGTACCTATACGTAGATATTAGACAGTAATAAGCATTTAATTACATTTACGTATATGTTAATAACACTCTTAGGAGTACGTTGTAACTTAATGTTAATAGCGCTTACCAGATATTTTGTGATTTAAGAAACTCTATTCTCATTAAGAATTATAAAGAATTTGTTTAAAAGATAATTTTGCTTATTAATTGATAATTTTGCTTATATTACACATTAGAGACACACGTACAATACACAGATTCGATGCAGCTTATGTATTAAAGAGCTTTAGTATTAAAAATGGCACTAGGATCCGTCTTCTGCGGTCTAAAAAATGGTACATACATACATATGTTTGTTGTGCTTTCCCACAGTAACATGTCGTATGACACTATTGTTATGGAAATAACTAAAATTTAATACAGGATCGGTATTGAACTCACAAGTAATTTAACGGTACGCTAAGCACATATCCGTACCAGGCAAAGTACCGATGTAAGCATCTAAACTTGCAATAACGTTTTGCACCTAATATTCTGAAGTACCCACTCGTGCCTACGTGCAGACGCTCAGCTGTTTTTTATGTAAAACAACTAATATGTGGTTCACTCCTCGCCACTGAAAATATTTCGAATTGTTTTCCTACGTGATATTTATGTATGTTTCGTGCTTCTATATATTACAATAAATAATTTACTGTTCAATGTACTTCAATGAAACAATTCGAATATGCTTTGTTTATGTGTTGAATTCCCCAGCTTTCGCGAACATCGCAATATCGCATACTCCGATTTGCTACCCTGCTAGCGATCTCAAACAAAGTAGTGGCCCTGTCGTATATGCTTTAAGAAACATCTTTGCGACATTGTCGTCTATTATAAAGCATTATTTCGCGTCATTTGCTTCAAAAATATAACACTTCAGAAAAGAGATCAAAACTTTAGGTAACAGTCTCTCAGTGAACTAAAGTAATACTTCGCTCATTCAAAAACATTACGGTTCATTTCTTTGCCTCCTTTCTGTCATCTACTTTACACTTAAACAGATCACATTTCATTCAGACAACAACTTCGACGATTCACTGGAATTAATGCTGGAAGTGGAGGCTAAGGAGAAAAAAATTAAAAGAGTTTTAAATTGAGAGGACAAAGAATGGCAGAGGGCGTGAAGGAGGGGGTTGGAGACGTCGTCCCCGGAGCGTGAAGATACCTTGATGAAAAGAAAATGAAACCTGCAGCGAGATGATGTAACGCCACAGAGTAGCGCACCGAGAGGGACTTCCTCACGATGTGAAACTCATTATTTTATAGAATTAAAAGGAAAGACTTAACGTTTTATGGTATTACTTGTACATTTTTAATGAGAGCAACATGTGAAGTGGAGAATTGGCATCTTGTTCTATAAGGTCTTTAATCTTATGGCACAAGTTTCATTTTAGTGTTTTGATATTTACATATCTTTTGACATAAAGAAATAATTTTTTCGCGAACTAATATTTACTATATGTTACAAAAATTCTAAATAAAGAATATTCTGACCTGAGATTACTTTACAAATAACTGTTCCTATGGGTTACAAACAAGAGCTAATTCAAAGTCAGGGAGCTATCGTGTAGTAGCATTTGAATAACAATGAATCAAGCGGCTGGGGTTCGGCGTCGAGCACAAAAGCGACAGTAATCAGCGTCAGGAGGAGCGCGGCGGAGTTTGGCACCGTTCGGCATCGCGCAAAAACCGCACTGTATCCGCGCATTGTCTGTTCGGATCTAATCTGTTTCGTCTAGTCGACGAGATTGGAGAGCATTGTGCGGCCGCCCGCGCCGATGAATGCAGCGTCGTGAATTAAAAGAAATACATTTCATGGTGGACTTAATTGTGGCGGAGTTGTCACCGTAAGTGATTGCGGGAGCGCCCATATCGAAATGAGTCTCACCGCCGCACCGTTGTCGCCCGCTGTCAGACGGTTGTTTTGCCGCTTTTAATTTCTTTAGATAAATGCATCTCTAAGTGTTCCGAGAATTACGACAATGGAATCTCCATTCTGGGAGGAACATTAAAAGACTATCGCTGAATCTCCGCTGTATTCATGAAAATGTCGACGAGTTAATTTAACCTCGATTTGTCTTATTCATTAGTCTCGTAAAGAGCACTGAAGCTGTGAAACTTTTGCTTTGCAAAAAGCGTTTTAATTCATAGACAAAAATGTTCATTCCGAATAATAGCATTAAAATAAGAGCAAGCACGTTCCCAGCATACAATTTCGAGCCTATCTTTTACTTTTATGTTGAACTCGTAATGAAACGGGCGGACGCGTCCATTGAGTGGCAGCGCCCGCCACGCCACCAGCTCCGGCGCCCGCTTTCATCGCGACCTGTAATTTTATTTGCGACTTATTCAGTTAGAGCTCTGAGAGCGCGCTATTCAATCCTGTTGAAAAGTGTTACGCAGCTTTATACGTGGCTTTTTATGGATGTTCTGCTTTTGTTTGTTAATGGATGAGTTGTTAGGGAACGCCGCGTGGTGCTCGCGGGAATTTCAAACTGCTCGCTCTATGTTTGCTCCATCTGCTCTACGTGTTGAAACTAACAAATCTCTACCCATATGGAATTTGCTTGAAGGAAGTATGTACGAGTATATATTTCGATTAAACATTCAGAGGATAGTATGTAGTACACCAATGAATAAAATGTGTATCCAACAAATTTATGTTCTTGTAATTTCCTTAAACTCATAGTTCCTTTGTACATTTCTACACTGTATATGGTGCGAGTAAATACAAACTACATTTAGCTCAGTTCCGGAAGAGCGGGCGAATAACTTTTTAGAGAGAAATACTTCGCCGATCGTGTTCACAGTTGTGTCAGGATCACACAGGAATTGCGTTTTACTGTACGTAGGATAAAATTTTATTAACATTGAAAAATAAGGAGCTTTGGACAAATTCAGTTTTACATCGACGACTGAAAATCTAGCAGTAATTATGGTTACTTGAGTAGTAATGTACATTGTTACTGTAGCATTCGTGTATATACCATTTCCACTGATCAAGAGCAAAGGTAAGAGAGATATTGAAAGAGAAATAGTAAATAGCATCGAATAAGTAGACTCTATTGCGGCCAATGAGGCTATAAATATATAAGAAAGACACCGAATTTGCTATCTGTTATTAGCAACGATACTGGGTAGTTTGTAGCCCTCACTTGCAAGTTATGGAAGCGAACATTAGATTTTCAAATAATTTAAAAATTACATTAAAAGATTCCTTCAAAAATAATAAAACGAGCGACGCCTCGTTTCTACAAATGTCTCATACGACGTTCGTGTTGATTTCATTGTAAAAAAATACGGATGGTTTGTGGGAAATAAAAGCAAAGGCTACATAGCGGCGGCTTGCGATATCAAGTAGAGAGACATTTGAACTGTTTACCGCCATGAGATCCTCATTAAGTGGCAGAACAACTCTTGTATTTTATTGCCTTCTGTATATAACTGGTCTAAGCATTATATAATACACTAGCTGACCCGCGAACTTCGTACCGCCTAACAATCTGTTTCTTTGCCCTCGCATTTTAAATCTCTGCTGTCTGTTAACATTTTCATTTTAATGATATTCCGTAAAGGACCGTTTTAATCTACATTACGTACACAACGTAACTAAAGTATATCATTGCATGGAATATAATACCGTATTGTTTAAAATAGCTTCGTAAATAACCCATTCTTTTTGTAACATGTGAAAGATAAAAATAGTCACTGTGGGTTATTTATAGGAGATAGATATATTCAATCAAGGACGTTTTTGTAGACTTTTAAAATATACAATTCGGTACTACATTATTTTGATGTATCTCGTATGGTTAGGGCAGTGTTTGCAATGTAAGCGCACAAAAATGCGTT
>DWMG01001252.1:0-15691 GCA_018244855.1 Elbella merops
CGGCACGCCAGACGTGCCCAGCGTAAAGTATGGCATTTGGCATATTTTTTTTATCGAAAATAGCGACTAGTCGAAGTTATTCGCGGCAATGACGACGCCGTTAAACAATATCAATAGACTCAGTCGCAACTATCGAGCTAACATTTCGACGTTTCCCAGAAATCGATAGTCTGTTTCGTTTATTTCTTGCGGATGTTTATTTGTAATTATTTGGGGTTTCGTTTTCTTGGAAGTTAATGTTAGACACGCTTGTATATGGATTTAAAATATCATATGTGAGTGATTGTGATTCAAACGATATCGTGTCGATCTTGCGGACGATTTGTCAGTACTTCCGCAATGATGCAATGTCTGATACGATTTGATAAGACAATGTCACATTTTATATTAATCTAAATAGGTTTGTCATTCTTATATCAACGCGCCTGAACCCTTACGCTGTAGGCAGAGAGCACCGAGTACTGGATATGTATCCTTGCAGACCTAGTTAACTTTGTTCTAGATTTATTTCTTTGTAAATATTTGCATTTTTGCAATTTTCACGGTGTCAAGTGTATATATATTTATACACTTATATGTATATACATATATACATATAAAGCACTTAACATTATCATTAAAGTATGTAAATACGGAAACCGGTGCCGTATCGCGAATACTTTGGCACAGTGCCAGCGAGCGTGTAGACGCTACCATCTCAAGGGCGCTAAAAATTTACGACCATTAAATGTAAATGTTTATATTCGCTGATTGAGAATTTCGCGAATTCTCAAAATAACAAAAAAATATATATATATTGAATGTTGTTTTTTTTTAAACGAACATATGTTATATCGGCCATACAATTTAGTGCTTTATTTATTATGTGTGTAAAACTTTTGTTGTAAATCATCGACGCGCTTAGGTAGCGGAGGTAGAATATAAATGTAGAGTTTGTTTTGTGTTTTTATGTACGTTTGAAGATTCATTACACTGCATTGGGTTGGGGGTATTATGGTTTGTTGAGATTAAGTTGCCTTTACCGAGAAACTTGAAAGTGCCGAGAATATATTAATAATATTCCATGCATCCATCAGCTTTGAGAAGCCCACTACTGGGCAAACAGCCCCTTAAATCGATAACATTCCACCCGATCCTAGGCCTTTAAATTCCAGCTGCATGTAGCCCCATTATTAGTCTCGTTAGACCATCTGATAGGAGAGCGACCGAAGCTGTTTTTACTGATAAAAAAAATAAACATAAATAATTAATGACAGGTTACATTTACATACAGAGTGACCTCGTATTTCCCTTAGGGGTCGGCAGAGACTTAAAACTTCCCACCTATTTCGGTCCTGGCAATCTTCTTTTCCCTCTTCTATGTTACTATAATTTATTTTCTACACTATTTATTTTGTTAGATGATGAGTTACATTTATTGCAGTATCGTGTTCCCGGGTGTCCTCGCTCAGCTGTGTCGACATCGGCGACACCGTCATGGAATGAATTACGTTTTTCTATTGTTCGAAAGCACTTTGCGAAATTAACTGTGGTACATTTCAATAGAGACAAATCTCCGTCACTATTATTAATTTATAACTACCCTGTATTATGTAATGTCGGTTAATTATGGTGGATAAAACGATATTAATAATAATTAGTATGGAATTGTTTATCCTTGATTATATATTATTAGTCGTTTTAACGATTAAGTTTTGTATCATATTAACGTTTATATTCGTCCTATACAGTTAGTGTACAGCTTAGTACTAGTATAGGCGTCGTTATGCAGTTATACATTGCGTATATACATGATACATACCTACCTATACAGGTAGAGGTATATTCAAGTGCGTTGCTCTTAACGCTTTTACATTTGAATAGGAGGGTATGTTCGCGTCGTATAAATAGAATTGGATCCGAGCCAACGTCAATTTGCGGTAATCGTGTACCGAGTGCCTGTATCAACTAAATGTTGATTGATGGTTTCCCTTCTCCGTAAACGACCAGATTGACCTTTGCCGTGTTAGTTGAGTCAAATATTTTGAAACCGTGCACATCATGATTGGTTCGTCATCAGTTTAGCTTTTAACATTTAAAATTATATTATGTCTAGAAGTGACTATGGCGTTAACCGTTCTCATTGTGATTGGAAGATGAAAACCGTGTCCAGCAAGGTTGGAATGGTTGATTGTGATGCTGATAACCATGATGTAGATTGAAATGGTGTTTTTGTAATCAATTTTCTGGCAACATTAAAGTATCTATTTCTATTGAAAATTGATAAAAGTATTCCATAACGCGAATGTAATTTTTAGAAAAGTACCTAACCGAAATTTGACTGGATTTTTTTTGCAATCAATAACATTGAACAATATATAGATATCGCTTTCAATGATGATAAGATACAAGATACATTTATCAGTCGTATCGTCATTTGCCAATGATTGAACGGAACCAGTTCGATCGCCATCATGTTATATTAACCGCCAAAGTTTCGATGGACCAATTAAAGTTCGATTGTGTAAAACACGATACGCCCTGTACATACCGAAGTCCCGCCTGGCCGCGCTTTTAATGAGTTTCCAGCTTAATTTACAGTTATTGTTTAACCCTCGTGGCCGACGGGTTCAGAAACTTATAACATCCGTTGAATACTAACTGGAATTTCAGTCGGAACTTTAAGTGATCACGTAGATTAACTTGTATTAGACTATTAGGATGTGGAATGGCCGTTGGTATCTCAAGTTCGGCAGATTTATTAACATAACGTAATTTTACGCCTGCCATCCCCCAAGGGGTAGGCAGAGGAGTGTAGTACACCCCCACGTTTCATCAGTTACGTTTAAGTCTCACAATGAAATAGGTGGTGAGCCTATTGCCATATACCAGGCAAACATCCAGACTCCGAGTCACTAGTAGAAATTCTATATTAGAAAAATCCAATAGTACCCAACCCGAGATTTCAACCCAGGACCTCCCGATCGGCAATCGCGCTTGCAACCACTCGACCAACGAGACATTAAAACATTTTAAGCATTTATTAACATATTGATATCGAATTTATTTTTATTACTGTATCGTCACCAGTTTCATTAAGTAGTAGGAAGAGCATTAAGTGGTAAATATCTCTATTCTTATAGACCTGACTTCCTCCTTCTACATCTGTCACTCTGATTACTGAGTCCCCCATCAGCCAGTGACTTATTCGATTAGGAATTCTCAAAATGTCGTTGCTGGAAATTTACTTATTTAATAATTCCGTGTGTCAAGTGTCCTTAGCCAATGCAGATGCTCGTTCCCACATTAAAACGTATTACATGGGGACACCATTTGCATGAACCACTTGCGTATGAAATGGTTCTGAATAATTTCTCCTTTAATGAACAACTGCAGTTTCATAGCCCCTTGGTAATAATACATAAATTCCCAAGGTTTGGGTTTCCCTTCTAATTCATATCAACTAGTTTGTCAACGTCTGTGTATGTGACTTGTTTGTCGAGCTGTTCTATATCTTAAATTCAATTATGTTCGCGGTGTCGACTAACTAGATATTTATTTCAATATTTGGGTTTATCATCATTTATATAAATTTCAAATCCATAGAAATAATTGTAGTGTAACAGATTTGTTGTTCTGAGTTACGAAAAAAATACTTGGTGTCATAACACGATCTTGCCATTATTTTGTTTTCAGAATTCAAATTAAATTTATACTGCTTTATTAAAAAACACATTCTTTCAAATGTTCTACCACGTGCCTCGTGGCTTTCGTAATTCGTAAAAGAAATTTCTTGTTGCCCAACGTTTGTGTTATATTAATTGTTTTCAAGATGAAAGGGTCTTTGAAAAGTATATTTGGCAACTCGAACATTGTATTGCAGATTTCTTTCCAAATGACGAAACAACTTGGGTAATTATAAGTTCTGTTTCAAAAGGTGGCACTTGAGAGAGTTCTTCGTAACAAACTCCGGTGTTGTCGCCTGGGCATGTTATTTGATTCGCGGTTGGCAATAAATGTACAATTTACATTTAAGTCTTGTGTAACTATTAATTTGTTGCCACTTGTCGAGCTGTTTGACTGCTTATTTCCTTAGCGTGTTCTATAACGATAGTAAAAAACCATCATCTTTTATATATTTACTTTAGTTCATTTAATAAGTCACCAACATTCTGTACACTATTATATTATTTTGTATTTATGATCAGTGTTGTAAACGTGAATTTCTTCCCGCAAATGCCATATTAAGCGACGAATGTACTCAAGACATTGTATTATCTCTATCAAGTGGACCGCTAATTGGTACTGCAAACGGTTTTATGAAGGTCAAAGGTACATTAGTATCTTAGATTGTAATCGCAAAACAAAAGTGATTTTAATTTATAGTCAATGTTTTCCTCTTAACACTAATAGCAGCTATCAACTGGCCTTAATTTGCAAAGTGACATTCCACTGAAAGGTTATTAGCAAGTTGACGAGAAAGCAATTTTACGGATCACATTATAGAAGTTTGTTTACAGCAACAAACTTGTAGATTATCTGCTTCCGAGCATTACAGTTTTGAAGGAACCAAGTTCCAGAGCACAGAAGTTCGGAACTTGCCAACTTTGTTGTGGAAGTAGCCGACTTGGCCCAACTCCGTAGCCCGACTCGCGATCCTCCCCGCTTTGATATTATTTGTTTATTACGGAGACTCGCTGTAAAATTCTAGCAGACTTTTACAACACGGAAAATAAAACTTCGTGTTGTTCATTATGAGAAATATTTAAATAGAACTTCAAACGTAGACTTTATACCATTCATCACATTGCCGTTAACTTTTGTATTCAAAGAGCAGCTATTCCTAACAACTATTTTATTGAAACCTAACGGTATAATATTCTATAGATTTCTAACTGATATAATAAGGCCAACAGCTTTATTGAAAATTCAATTAAGTTACTTAGGCGTTGAAGTTTTTCGCCAAGGCTAGACTGTCAAAGAAAGTTTAGCAGCCGTAAAGATTCTAAAATAATCGGATAGAGGCCGGAGGGTGGTGGAACTTTGTCAATTTCACCTCCTACAGTGAGTTCGGACGATTCGAAGGGGTGGGAGAAGGCGGGCGAAGGGTGTATGCCTCTTCTAGGGTTAACAACCGTACTTTTCATCGAGTTAGAGTACAATACACTTTATTTTGGATATGAGTGCTGTCATTTTGTTAAAAAAATTATACGAGTAAGTACTCTTATTACGTGGCGCGCGCATGAAAATTTTTGTATGTTGTCATATTTGCAATAACAATTTAGGGGTCATATAGAGGGTAATATAACTTTTCTATTATGCACATATCTACCATTTTAAAATCTATTCATGACAAAAAAGATTCGATTGTTATGGTTATATTTGCGAAAAATATAATCGTGGCATTACAAATACAATCGCCGTGCTAACTTTTTGGATTTTTGGATTCCTAAAGTTATAATGCAGTTCGCTGCGTTCTGGGTTGAAGTGGGGTGGCAACCCTGCGTGCACCGCGCTCACCTCCTCTTTGGTGTTCGTGAATACCGCTTAAGTTCCCGGCGTAATTGCTGTCTGGCTACGAATAAACTTGGTATTACATTAGCCGACTTAATTTATAGTGTCTCCTTATTCACCGACCAAGTTTTGTTTACCAAGCGACCCGAGTTATTGCAACTGATGAAGCTCTTTGAGGAAATATACTGGATTTAACGGACAAATAACATTTTGATAAGTTTGGCTTTCTGTCTAATTAATTCATCCTACAAAAATCACTGGCTCAATCTACGAAATGTCGAATAATACCAACCCACAAACGAAATACTCGATAAGATACCAACGCGAAGTCGTGACTTTAACAGGTAATCGCTTCGTTAGCATCAATAGAAATAGAACTATAAATAATTAAAACGTACGCTATATCCTTGAATACCTGTTTAGTAATGATTAATACCACTTTATCCATTCAACGTTTTGCTTTTTACACAATAACTAATTAAATGTCGGCGCACGATTCATTACAATTGTATTGTTTCATGTAATTTTTCCTAATCTTCTTAGAAACGGTACGCTGTGCAAGAAAAATTACGGATAATGTCCTCGTCGTTCCAACAGATTGCTCTATAGAATTGCATTTGTTTTACCACCAAGCGCTGTAACTAGGTAAAATATTCTACGTAAATTATTTATGTAGTAATACATTCCTTTTGTACTATCTATCAACGATACAATATCTTGATAGTGAGTTAAAGACATCTTTATTAATAGCTCTGTTTGTAGACGTTCAATTGTATTCGTTTGCAGCCGTCAGAAGTTCAAAACTATTGCCTCAATAATTGACTACGAGTTTTACCATTAAAGAGGTTAAGTGGAGTGTGCAGCCGGAATGACTAACTACTTGTCTACCACAATAAGTAGGACGATAGATGCGGTAGTGTGATACAATATCAACATGTGTTACGTAAACTATTAACATTTAATTGTGACCTTAATGGGCACTGTGACTGACTAATCTCCCTTGCAAATATGAATAGAAGTTGGTATTCGGCCGTTTAGAAGAAAAGTTGTCTGTTTGAATCGGGTTCAATAAAATTAATTCACATAAGAATGCAGAGGCTATCATCTCAATCGTGATATGCAAATTGATTTGAAAGAATTTATTATTACAACGTGAATAAACTTAGTGATAAAATTTGTGATTGTTCATGTTGCTAGCAAATAAATTGAACGGCCCGCACTGGAAGGTTATCTTTGTTATTACGATGCGCGCTTGTTTTGCCGACGAGCAATTCACGACAAGCGAAATCCATTTATTATTAGAGCCGTTTGATAACGATAAACCAACGAGGTCAGACGAGAGCGCGCAAAAAATAGAAACGCTGCTCCACCGCGCGTGACTAAAGAGTCGCGATGCAAGCAAGATGGCGCGTTCTTTTGCCTCTTTCTAACAAACTGTTAACTCAATCTCCGTCTCGATCACCAAGCTTGTTTTCCGTTATTTTTTTTTATTAACTGCCTAGTTTTTTTTCGCACACTTGCAGCCGAATTTTGCGGATTACGTGATCATAGCGAGAGCTCTCCGCCTTCACAAAAGCTATTCATTTTTTTGTCATATTCGGAAATTGCGCAATTAAAAGCTGAAAAATGTAAAACGTTTTCGCTAAACTTAGAATTTATGACTGTCGATGCATATTTACGTTTGAGAGTTTTTGTGTTTTATGCATAACTTTGCAGTGAAATATTTAATACTTGGCCGCTTCCAATCGTTTTAGTGAGAACATGTTATACAGATGTCCCTGTCAGTCCGAAGTCGTTAACCACATTTACATGCGAGCTAAACATAACCGAAGAGGGACGACAAGATAAAAACCCTTTGCATTATGTTTGTGATCTGGGAGCCTGTTTACGTTGGCAAAAGAGCGAGTTACATAACGGAAACCTTTTAAGGCGTCTCAAGATTAATGCAGAAACTCACCCCACACTCTATTAACTAGTGAACGTTGCACACATACTAATGCCATAGAGCATAAGATGGACGCTTGCAATGCTGATACATGCAATACATGAATTCTTAGGACGTTTAATAGTAAAACAAATGTAACAACTGACACAAAGGAGTCTGGTCCTGGGCTAAAGAAAAATGCTCACTTTTCTGCTGAAACCGATGTTGTTAAATTCCTATGTGATAATAATAAAACATTGATTGCTAAGGTTATCAATACTCGTTCCATTTTTGAATTAAGGGATGTACAGGGTGTAAGAAAACAGAATACAAAAAAACAGTTATTAAATGTACACAAATGTAACAATGTATGTATTGCGAAACGAGAAATTGCCATCAACGTAATAATCATAACAAAACAGTAATAATGAGTCACGCATGGCGTGATGGGTCTCGAGGAAACGTTTGTCACGAAAAACATTAATATACGAGTTCTAGTGACTGTACTCCCACACGCGACAACGTCATAAGGTTTGATATTTGATCCCATCGTACCCAATATAGCCTTAGTCATTCCACTGCTCAGTTTTTTGTGTAGGTAACGTTATTAGTTGACCTTTTCAATATTGTTTTTATTGCATTCTAATTATCGTACCCCGTTTGGAGTTAAAATTACAGTAGGCATATTTATTGTTAGGTATAAGAAACGTAGATTAAGGAATCATAGTTTAATTTTTGAGTAAAACACAACTTCCTTGTTTCGTTAATTTCGTGATTTGTAACAGCGTTGTAGCAGAAGGAAACGCATATTAGAAATACTTGGAAATCTAGAACATGAGTGTAGGAGGTCAGACTAGTTTATAGTGTCTTATTCTGTAGACGTTACGTGGGCGCCCGGGTTGGAAATATGCAGTTCTCATTACTGCAAATTACACATCCAGCGTATACTTTTACTCTTACGTGTTTTTTTACAACCTTTCTTACATTTTATGACCCTTTGAAGACTTTTTCATAATTTAATCCTCAATAAAAAGATTTGTGTACATAGAGCAGATAGAGCAGATACAATTACTTTCTGCTCATCAAAATTTACGGATGTCGCTGCTTGTTGTAATTATTGACGTATAAAAAATATATTATCTTATATATTTTTCCCAGCAGCTTCTGTGTGCCAAATAATGCACAGTTGGAAGCTAAAAGTAACAGAAAAATGTTCGCAATTTGTCATGAAAAGCTCGGGTCTCTAATCAATGCCCGTTGAGAGAGGAATGTTACACAAACAAAAAAGCACGTGGCGTGCATGAATTGTTCCGCTCCGTTTAGTGCTTGTACGCTGTTGCCAGGCGGACGCGCGGACACGTGATGTTTTCCGAACGAACCCACTCCAAGATGGCCGCCAATGCCGCCATTCGCTTTCCCACGTCGCATCGCGTACCGCCATTCTGCATGCTTCATTCTCGTTTCTTTTCTATTGTAAATTTGCAATTTACGTTTTTACATTATATCTGTTTTGATGATTGTGGCTTTTGGATTTTTGTTGCTCTCATTATTCTATGTAAAACGAGTTCCACGTTTCATTTCGCACAAGTATCGTTCTTCAAACTTTGATAGCAAACAAAGTATCGTGGTGTTTAAAGTGTGTACGTATTTTCGTATCCAATTATTTTTTACCACACGTGAGGCAAAGTGACTGTGGCGAGTCATTAGTTAACATGTGCCAACAGCATAGCAGTAAACCGTGTGGGTAACAATCAATGTGCGCAACTTGGCCAATCAATGTGCGCACATATGTTTTCTATAAACATTATCAACTCATTTAGAACATGGTTTAATATGTAAATTGATTTAAGCGTGTGTTCCGTTTTGTATTCAAGTATTCTCTTTGTGTTATCGTCAGTACCGCATTTCATTTACGTTTTATTATCTATGCATTGTTCTCCGCGCCATTAATACGGGGCTATTCACGTTGTTTCTCACTCGCACGGCATGATGTCATGCTCGTTGTATTCTAAGAACATCATTGCGGTTAACAATTTACTTTTTTCGTCATTTGTCTAAACACACGGTGTTTTTTGTGAGGCGCATTCCACGTTTAATCAAATATTTACAATACACACTTCACCAGATAATGGGGCTATTGCCTCGCTTATAACAGCAAAACTTCAAATCATTGATTTGAAGTTTTGTTTATTTTCTTTGCATAATAATATTACCAATATAGTTTTTAACGTAAATACATCTGTATATCGGTATATAACCGTTTCCTGTGATATATTTTGGAAGTAGGTACCTACTTTTGTTTTAAAATTTGCTTCGTTTCTCCACCTGTTTAACTGGATATACGTTGATAGATGTAAATAATTTACGATCCGATAGGACATCGTAGAGTACAATTGGTTGAATCTTCGCTAGGGATATGTGTCACGGCTAAACAACGTGCGTGTGCAGTGTTCAAGTGCTGGCTCATACATATTCAAGAAGCGGTGGTCCGTGCCGATAGTCAGCCGCCATTGGCCTGCAAAACTCGCTGAATACTAAGCGATCGCCTTTGCAACATCTGCATAGAAATTGTCTTCGAATTTGATTTCCTGTATTCGAATGGTAACCGCACAGCAGGATGCTGTCGAGACAACCGTCCCTTGTACATACAATATGATCTAATAGTCAATAAAATGTTTTCTAATGTTATATCACGCTATTTGGTTGACCTACTTGCCGTAGATAAGAGTGTTTTATCTATTTTGAGTGTGTTTATTAATCGTGCGATATGCGTTATCAACTTATCGCTTAATTACAGTATGATAACAATAATAATTTCATTTAAGAATAGCCCACGTCCCTTGTCCTTGTTCTCAAGTAAGTTTGCCTCATTTACACTTTTTATGAGTGCGTATAGATATAAATTATTGTTTTGACGCAAATACAAAGATTCATTGTTAACGTATCTACCCACTTGCCCTTTGTTATTGAATTATTAGTTTGTGTTCAAAATGTGTCAGTAAAATACCTATATATTGCATATTGTTACCGAATGTATATTTTGCTAACGCCTCATATCAAATAAAACGTCGTTTTGATTAAATCATATAACACTATAAACTTACCTAAATTAATAATTCAACGATAGTAATAAATTATTACTCAACTTTTTATTCAGTGAGATGTAATGATAAAATACCGCGGTCGGTTGGTCAAGGTGACCTTCGCCAGCGTGCAGTCACATCGCGACTTAACGGCTCCCTATTCAATGTAAATTTCCCGCGAGACCTTGTCCACGAAACGTGAGTTTTCAAATCTATACAATCTTGAATTGAATTTTACTAGATTATTAGTTATATTCATTCAGTCGGGATTTATGCGATCGTAAAATTCTACACGTAATCGCCTCTTAAAGACGCCGGCACTGTTTTCTTTAAATAACAAAAGAAAGAGGACCACGTGCTGCAGCCGTCCGCCATTTTGCAATATAAATAGCAAGATGGCGTCGAGCCGCGGGTTGGCGAAAGTACTCGGTAATTATAAGCGGCGCGGCGGGAAGGCGTGCAGAAATGTAACGCGAGGATCTATGGCCGGTCGGTGCACGCAACGCTACGCTTAGCTTGATTTATATCGCTCTCTTGTTTCCACTCGACCGATTGTTCTCCGGTTTATGTGCTCGGAGCTCGCGATTTTGTTATTGTTTCCGACGGCCATGGGAACTCGACTCGCGTGCCTTTTCAATGACCTTTATTCCTTCTGTAACTCTGCACAACTTCATTCCTTTTTGGATCTATACGTTAGTTCACGATCTTTTTAGTACTTCCGTCATTTTGTGCATTTACGAGATATGAATGTAATATAAAATTCTCAATATGCTAATAAAAACAATATGAGGAAATAAATGTTAGATATAAATATTTCCATTTCATTAAAAAAACATCGCTTACGATACTGAGAAGTATGCATGATAATATGTTAATTGTTGCGTTGCGTACAACGAGAGGCGTTGAATATGAAATTCTAATATCCAATTGACGCAAGTCCGCACAATTCATTAAGTCAATAGACGAGCAGTTGCTAGAAACGTATTTTCCCCACACATCGTGCTTACTTCGCAGTTTAAACTCACCGCAAATATCAAAAAGATCCAAAGGAGTCTTAAAAGCGAATGTCCTTCATCTGTTTATTTGCGACGTGATTAAAACACACCTATGAATACAGTGTTTATTATTAATATTTATCCGTTTAAATATGCCTACTTCTGTTAGTTATGCTCGCCTCTAATGTGATCATCAAGTATATCCCATTCTGGGTAGTTGTTGTTTAATTTTGTATTTATTTGTAAATCCGCGTCATAAAACTCGTGGAACGTCGACTTCCACGAATCGCAACCGTGCACTGGCTCTTAATCAATATTCTATGGCGATTTTTGTTGTCCTCGTAAGCGGCTATTATTAAAAGTTTCAGTCGATTGAAAATATAACGCCCCGATTCGCTTCGGGTTTTATAACATTTAGAGTAATTTAATGAATATTTTTACAACATTCATACTGTATATGTGATTTCTATTTTACCTTCACTTTTCTTAACTTTTCTGCGTACCTACTTATTTTGTTAATTTATTTTTTAAATACACATTTAAAACAAGTAAAAAAAATTTAACATCTCTACTATTAAAAAATACGATTGTTACAACGTTCATTTTAAATTATGCTCTTGTTTTTATATCAGACTTGTAGACGAGGGCGATAGTGTTATATTTAAATATATATTACGATATGTTTGTGGCAATTTGTTGTAATTCATGGCCAACCGGTTGTTATCATTGCGTATAATAATATATGAAACGAGTAGACATAAATGTATACTTATTCATGTGTAAAAGTTGAAGGTATTTGTAAGAAAATATTTATGAGCGTAAAGTAAAATATTTTTGCCATAGAAAAAAATTTCGGTCAAAAACAATTCATTTGTTGCGCTGCGGTGATTATTTTTTCTAAATTCCGTTGTTAAGTCTCTTTTACTGCGCAATCGATAATTTTCTTGATCGACAATTTTTTGTGCTTCGAAAAAATTTTTAATTCAACACGTTTGCACCAGTTTCCTTTCTTCAAACGCTCCGACCGAGCGTGAAACACTTTGTTGTTAATCAGGTACATTAAAATCTCCGAAAACAAGACTTCTATTTATTTCAGTATGGTTTTGAAGTGTCGCAGTATTTCTTGCCTGTGTTTTCGATTTTTTTTCATTACGTTTACAATTATGAAATCAATTACATATAGATATTCCACATATATTGCTGTCATTCATTTAACTAGTTAAAGATGAAAACACACTCCATTCAACGAACTGGTTGTGATAAAGTGTGATGTTATCAAACGTAACCATTTGCCTCTTAATTGCCATGATCGCTGCCTCTGTAATGATTATTCTATACTTGTTTGTAATTAACCCAACACCCGAGAATCACTGTTATTACAGTTTCGCTTGTAATAAAATCCGTTCTCTGAAATGTGTGTTGCATGTGTCATGTTATTAGCGCTATCTTGTATTTGCTTTATTGTTAACTACATTACTCATTACTTTTAACACTGTCGTTATAACTTTAACTATTTAAAGATTAAATGTCACGCACTAGAATGGTGATAGAATTATTGTGAGGAAACCTCCATACTTTCGGATTTCAATGATATTGTTTAAGTGCCTTGAATCGGCTATCTCGCACTTGGTCAACATGGCTAACTATGGCCTTATTCTTCTGAGAGGGAAACGGATTGAAAGTTAATTGTACTTTGGTTAATAATAACAACTTAAGATACTAATAAAATCGAACCGTCTCATTAATAGTTAAATGTTATATCACAGTCTGCACAAAGCAGTTAGTTAACAGATGATCGGCGATGCGGTGACAATTGACAATTTGCCGGTTATATCCGTGAGTCATTCTTTGAAGTGATTTTTAAATGTATCGTAGCTGTTATATTTCAACAATCCGGTCGCGCAGACGGCGGAGAGAACGCATGCCAACTCGTTTGACCTCATTCCCGTAACCAGCGCTGCGTAAACTCTCATATTGGGTTTATGAAAACATTGCTATTTTTAAACCCACTATCATCCCTCTGTAGACCGCTTCTGAATTATTATTCGTCTGTTTTACAACACGGCCGCTTGCCAAGTGCACCGTTTTCCAATACCTTAACATCCGATGCTCGGCTCTTCGATTTACGATCAACAGATAGTGATGAGAGATCAGGAACTGTTAATGTTTAACTCGTCTGTATTGTGTACGCTATGGAATCGTTACGAAATATTCTGCTACTACACTACAGGATCACGCACTTCGGGTTCGGCGCACGCCTAAAACGGTCTGTGATTACGTTTGCTCTCGCAACTGGAATTTGTTGCAATCGATTTTTGTGTAGTGTGTGCCGTGCTTAATTGTACACATAAATTGGACGAGGTCCGTCCGGTCTGGTTCCAGCGTCGCTTCCAACGAGCTCAGGCCGGCGACATCCGTTATATGTCTTATGAATTGTGCCAAACGGGTTCTCACAACGAACGCAGCCATACCAATGGAAAGTTAACAATGCTACATTGTCTTAGGCTGATTACTATATATAATATATTGTAATTGATTTAACCCTTTAGAATAGAAATATATACATTTTATATCTAGTATTACAATGATATGATTGGAAAATAATTGTTAATTATTCCATCAGGTTCCTTAGGGGTAGAGAGAAAACAAATTAATAAATTGGAAATGTGTAATCAAGCGGTTTAAAGTTGTTCAATTTCATATATTAATTCATATAAATGATACAAAATTAAAATAGGGTCGTTAGTTGGATGTGATTGAAGTAATGTACATACATATAACGGTTTATAACAATGATTTGCATTTGTTATACATTTTGAATGCGATATTTATCTTGCGCTTGCGCGCTGTCGAATCTAACTACGAGGGAAATATTTCAACGCAGTTCGAATTTGATTTCGATGTAATTGCATTATGTACAGTTTGTATTTTGGAAATTATGTTCAATTATAAATAATTTGCTTGTGGTCCAAGGTACCTAATGCATAATTTGGTCATTGGACATGCTGGGAATACTTCATAATGCTGAAGTTAAACTATAATTGGGTTAATCCTAAGTTATTGCGAAATCAGATGTCGGTGTTAGTGAGAGCAGTACTTTCCTATTATGTTGGTAGGAATTAGTCCAGCATATCAGCCACGGGGAATGTCGGGCAGCGGCCAATCCCCGGCGCTGTGGAGTAGCCATTTCTCACGTCCGAACCAGTTCCGCCGACTGGATCGGTCGCATACCGTTTATGAAAGGTGCTCGCGGTGCCTTTAAGGGGAAAATATCCATGTTTTTTTGACCTCCCCCGAGTATGTTGTTCGGCTATTAGTGCGTTGTATATAAGCGGTTATGAAACAGGAAATCTTTACACGACACATGTATGCGTACGTAGAAACTATGTTATTGATTGTTATCGATGCTAAAACACGCATATGCTAACTATAAATGATCTTCGCGATTGTAAATCGTTTGTCATAATGTATTCTATGTTTTTATAGGCCCCATCTCGTTATCCACGCAGTAATGTTAACAGGTTTCTAATAAATTCTGTTCTTATTTATAACGTTGCAATTTATAGCAATTATTATGCTCTTAAAAATAAACCACTCGCATTTGTGTTCGACATATCTATGTTACAGTCGATCGCTATGCGGCTAATGTAACCCCCTTTAAATAAACATTACTCACTGGCAAATGGCGGCTAAGGTGGACTGCATAGATAAAGAATGGTTGTTTTTGTGTCGATCGATAAGTCCAATGCAATTGCGGCTGCAACCACCTGCACTGGAAATCAGACAAGTGGATAAAGACTAATGGTTGTGTCAATGGCACGTTGTCGACCCAAATTGATTTATGTAATGCTCGCAGCCAGACAATGATCTCCACCTTGCAGCGGGATATTACCTTATAATAATAATAATGGTAATTGTTGACTTTATTGCTTCTAATTCATAGGATATCCACGTAAATAAAATTGAGACAATCGACGGAAGTAAAAGGGGGCATTCAGCGATTACCAACCCGCATTTAAAATCCCGAACAGACCTGTTTCATTAATCCCTTAGCGTTCCAGATGGATTTTTTGGTTTTAAATTCCCAGATTCTTCTTTATTCTCAAACATTATTGTCATTATTTAGTTACCAGGTGGATTGACTATTTGTAACCTTTGTTAAGTTATTAAAATCCATAATGCAAAAAATGGAGGCC
>DWMG01001253.1:0-15684 GCA_018244855.1 Elbella merops
ATAGTGTCCGGATATACAATAATAATGTACTAGGACATCTCCACACACGACCATCTGACCCCAAACTAAGCGTCCAGAGAACTTGTGTTATGATATCACATAAATATTTATTTTGTATGGGAGTCGAACCCTCTGTGCAACAGTCAGGTTCACTAACCAGTGCATCGACGGGCCAATCGGCACGTCAACATTAACCAGCTAATCATACATTACATTCGTACCGATAAGGCTGACTGGTAGAGAAATCCACTAGGCATTAAGTTCGTCTTTTGTTAAACTTGAGTTTTTTGGTGTTAAAAGAAAGAATCATCATCATCAGCCTACTCCCGTCCACTGCTGGACATAGGCCAGCGCAATCTTCAGCTTTTCAATAAGGAATAAATAAATATATATAACCGTAACAGTATATTAAAGCGACGTCAGACGAAGCGCGAACGTCCAGCGAACTCTTACCGAGCGATCATGAATTAATCATAAAGGACACGTGTTTCTGATAGTTTAAACATACAAACGTGAGCGGCGAAGGGAACAGCCTGTGTTCCGTATAACGATTTCCGTCTTAGACACCGCCGCCTTGGTACACGAATCTGGTTTTCCGCGATGCGATTATCATCTGACTTATACGACTGCATTCGTATGTGTATTAAGGAACTGGAGGCGTTGTTCTATTGCCGCTAATATGTTTTATTTAGCCTTGTGTTATTTGGTCCGGTTGACCTTTCATTGTTTAATCATTTATGTATAAGAAAAAAGTGGCTGGCAGCGGTTGGATTCGAAGAGCTGGAGATCGAGATCAGTGGTGTACTATTATGTACTATGTACTATTGGAGAGACCTATGTCAACCAGCGGACCGGAATAGGCGGACAATTGTGATAATCTCTTCCTCACCAACAGTCATTAACCATCTTTTAACATTTCGAACATTTTCATATATTCAGAGCAAAGACGATTAATTTCAATATATCATAGGAAATCATTGCTCCGAATTCATTTAAAAATAACAGACAAAAACGAGTGAAAGAGACAGAAACTCCATTTTCTGGATGTGGAAAATGGAGATAAAAATAATATAACAAAAAAAGGACGCTCTATTTTGTCTTACACCAACTCATCAAAGCGAACCTGCCTACATATCTCCAGCGTTACAACAATTACGTTCGCTGTAATATGATTCAGAGATGAACTTAAATAATTGATGCCAATTATAATTCAAATAGACCCGAATGAGTAGGTTAGGAGCAGGCACTTCGTACAATAAAGTACTCGATATTTATTAGGCCAATGTTAATTATTACAATTTTATAATAATTATAATATTTTGGGACATCTCCACACACGGTCATCTGATCCCAAAGTATGTGATCATTCAAAGAGTTTATGTCATGGTAATCAGACAGCTGGATAACTATAAACATATGAATATATACATAACATTAGGCCTGTCATCCCACAAGGGGTAGGCAGATGAGTGTAGTACACTCCCACGTTTCACCAGTTACATTTAAGCCCCATACAATAAATAGGTGATGAGCGTATTGCCATACACCGGGCACAGATCCAGACTCCGGAGTCACGAATAGAAATTTCGAAATAGAAAATTCGAATACCTCACCCGGGATTTGAACCCAGGACCTCCCGAATCAGCAGTCGCACTTGCAACGACTCAACCAACGAAGCAGTCAATATGTACTTTATACATACAAATTTTTACAATCAAACACAATAAATACTTATGCTCGTTACACAAATATTAATGTTAGATGGGAATCGAAACCACAGCCCCAGGCTCGGTAGTAACGTTCACCAACCACTGGACCGACGGGGCAGTTTGAATGCTATCAATTTAATCTTACGAAATTAATTAAAACTGATAATATTTATAGTATTTCCATTGCAGCGCTCTGGGAGAAGTGAGCGGAGTGAGATGCCGCGATTACAGATACGATACAATGCATTCGAATGCCGTAATAAATAAAATGATTTATGCACTCCTCTCGATCTTTATGGCGTTTAAAAAGCCACTAGCAGTGGGGCTGAACAGAAAAAAATAGTATCTAACGCGAGCGAACAAGTTCAATAATCTCGGCATGAAGCCAATCAAACTGACCAATTCGAATTACCTGCTGCCAGTGGAAATAGATGAAACTGACATCAACGCCCATTTCTAAATGAGTTTCTTTGCAATTTTACAATTGAAATGAAATTACGAGACATATTGAAATAGGAAACAACTATATTTTTAGTATTTCGTTATAAAGCAGCAGCTGCTCAATAAAACTGCGGTTAATACTGATTGCGTCCTATTTCGCTTTTTCACTTTTATTACAAGATTGTTTAATATATATGTCATAGATATATTTGTACATATGTATTCGTATAATAAGCCGAATAAATAGTTTCTTTCCTTTCCTGTTTCTTTCTTTCGTACTTTTTATTGAAAATAATAGTAACCACTTACCACGAGATAAAAATGCCCCTTGTCGTAATACAATGTCGCGTGATGTCGTGATAGCACCCTGCATTCGAAAATAGTGTTCGTTGGGCTAGGAGTCGCGCGGTACACATTTCTTCCAATCTGAAACATCACAATTACTATTTATAGTGAAATGCATATAAAATATAAGTTGACCTATGGCACATTTTATGGTATTCATCAATATCTTCATCAAATGGTTATCTATGTCTTATTATGCTAACTAGGTGATCGATTATTAGTTGTGCCTTAAACCCACCCTAATCAATGTTTACAAATACATTTTCTAACAAACAAAAAATATATTTAGAGTCCCCATTAGAACGCAGTGCGGGAATTCTACTGTGTAAAACAATGCAGTGTCATGAACACGGCTAATTTAATAGAGAGTACGCACAGGGTTTCATATCTCCTCGCCTGCGCAATGCCCGACTCTCACAACCGTACATGCGAGTCATATACTACAACGCCATTCATTGAACATACGAAATGAACTCATTCATATCAATACAACAATATCTTACATTGATGCCAAACACCCGTAGAAGAAAGTATATTTAAAAATTAGTCAAGAGTCACAAATAAAAGTTTAAAAAAGTTACAAGGTATATTCATATATTAAATACATAAACATCTAACGTCATATACTATACATCGAAATGTCGTAAAGATGTCCGAATATCCCCAATTGCGTTTTCAATTGAATCCTATTGACATACAGACACTAATTAAGTAATTGTTAGTATGGAGAACTGCCCACGCATCGTAACGTTTATCGAATTAAACTAGAAGAATCATTAACATTCTATACGAAACCGACATTTATTGATAAATCTTTGCCTATAAACAGCAAATAAATCTAATGAACAGATAAGAACAAAATAAATGTATGATTGGAAAAATGATTTCGTCCACTTTGACATCGTTCAGTTATTTTCATACAGTAATGAAAGGATAACAAAATCTTCAATTTGGAACTACCTGCACGAGTAGAACGACTGATAAGAATCAACTTCCGCTCAGTGTGTACGGGGCATGTGTGGCTAGGAATAGCATCACTTAATCTTATTACATTTAATTGCCAATGCACAATTGTAGCAGTCCCGAGCAGCGCCGGCCATGCTGACTCAGCCCTACTGATGCACACTGTCACCACAGCACACAATCGGCCGGGCCCGACCTGACGCACATATTAATTGACTTCCACATAAACGCATAACAAGACGCGATTGGAAACTATAAACGGAGCTTCGTATTCTTTAAACGGTCAGAATCTAGTTTGAAAAGGGTGAATGTATACAATCTAAACATGCATATAAAATATAATATATTCCAAACTCACAGAATATTTTGAATGCTTGTCATAAGCAATGGTTAATGATGAATGGCATTTGATGTAATTTGAGATTAAGTGATTCAAAATGAATATCTGAATACAAGGTATTAATAATACTAAAAAGATTGCACTTTTTCAGATACTGGCTAATGGAGAGTAAGAAGTCTTAGAAAACAACACACATGTTTGAACAGATTGGTGAATGTAAAGTATGTAAGGATAGAAATGTTTAGCATGCCATGCTCTTTGCCTGCCCACATGGGAGCTTCCATGAAAATATATCAATATGAATTCTCCCTTCTCAAGCAATTGCAGTAATTTAAATCAATTGAACAATTTAAGTACATGTGCAGGAGATAAAGAACAAAGGCAAATAAATAAAACATTATTCAAACAATTCATCGACAGCAGCTTTGCTTCCAGCTGATATTGTATATAGCATATGTATACTATATACAATACTTGTTTATGTTCTCAGTATAAAGTTTGATCTGTACTAGAAATAAAAATTTATTACTACTTAATGTCATCTCAGGAGAATGTTGACCCATTTATTTTTAGACATGGGTCTGTTCAGATGAGTAGGTTTAAGGACTTTAATGTTATAGTATACCATACTATAATGTCACATATTGTACATGACTAAGGACAAACCCAAGCAAGCATCATATTAATATCAAGAAGTTATGTGTATATTTAAAAATAAATACCACATCATATCATTTTAAAGAAAAACTTGAGTGAGAAAGCTTATAGGTCTTAGAATTCTCCAGAATATTCTATGGAAGGCATCTGAAATCTGTAAATCTACACACAGCCACTATGACCATAACCTTTTACACTGAAGAGAGATCTGTGCCCAAAAAAACTTACATTTATTTTAAAATCAGCCAGTAGTATGTACATTAATTATAATTTTTATTATATCTAAGAATCAGAATCAATTTACTCATTTAAATATTGAACTTCGCTTCAATAAAAAAACAACAGAAACAATAAATATCAGCTCAAAGTATTCATCTTAGCTTATCCATATGTAAGTACAATATCCTTCATGCGAGTCAGTACAAATCCACAAAGAGAATGACCTTTTATCATGTACTGGAGATATAGTGATTGTAACAAGGATATTTATAAAATTTACGAGACAAAACACTAGCATTGTAAAACCAGATGTTTATCGATAAGATAAGATGAATGTTTATCAAGATTATCTGACCACTTCATCGCCAAGTACCCAAAATTATATCTCCTTCAATCCTTTACATAGTATCGGCATCTCAAGAAATAGTTTACAACAAGCAATATATCAAAAACAGAGGAATATAACATCCTAATTTCCATTTTGGTCTATCAAGTATGTTGTTATTATACTGAGTTATTATATTGTTGTAATGAACACTTTATAAAGTCTAAATTCTGGGTAAATCTTGAGATACTAAGGTTGGTAGATATTTTGTATGTAACTTACATCATTCAATAATGAAATACAGATGGGTGACGAGATCTTACTAAGATGTATATACCTATGTGATGTGAACACATATTTATAATCCCAGACAGCTATAGAATACTCATTGAAATCAGATATATTGACACAAAAGTAAGCTTTTCTACATTTACCTTAAAATTAGTCACACCTTTTAAGGAATCTAACAGCATTGAACACAACACAGTAAGAGTTATGTCTTATGTGACTTTAAATAAATAATATGAACTTGTGTAGGATTTAATCAATGCTCCATTTACAACAATACAGAATAAATGAAAGGAAATTGAAGTTGGTATGTGGAGTAAAATGCTGAGGGCCGAGTTCCAGTTGTTCAATGGTTGAACTTGTTCATCCTTATTAAGCTCTAAATTACAAGCATTGAATGTAACATTACTTATTTAGTACTGTTGTTATAATGGTACTGATCTATATGTGGTTTCTTTTTGATTCCATATTGCTATTTTTGTATCATATATTTTAATAACTTTAGAATTTATAAAACTTATTATATTTATGGTAATTTAATAAAAAGTATTGCTAAATTGTCAAATATGAATTAAGAATTCTTGTAAACCTGTAAAACCAACCATATGTAATAAAAAATTCTACCTTATTTTTCTACTTCCTCTCTTTTCTATAACAGTGTTTGTAGTGCCAATAATTGGTATTTCAAAATGTGAATTCTGGACCATTTGGATACTTAACTTTAAAAACAATAATGTCTCAGAATAACAAAATATTTAATACAGCTTTTTAAGTAAAGATAATTTTTTGTAAAGAATTTTTTTTTAAACAATCCATACTGTGTTGCAATAGTTCATAAAATTGCCTATTTCTAAGAAAACACCTATTAACCTGGCCATAATCTCTCTTTCTGAGAACTATTGCTTTGTTTTTTACACTATTAATTTATTTTTTACTAAATACTTCACTAACTAAAGTGACATGTGTATTAATAGTTTATTCTCAAAAGTGTGTTTTATAATACTAAAAAAAATCATTCTATTCCTGCCTAACTTTAAATATTTAACTTCTTAATTAGAATGTAAATGTGATTTAAAAATATTTAATCTACAATATAAGCATAGCTCTACTGAAATTTACATCAAAAATACAGGTATGTTGATTTTTCTTTTTTAATTTATAAGGTTTACACCTTTGTAGTATCTGGATAAAACACCATCTCCTTCTACTGAACTGTACAGGATGACTATAATCATCAGTGTGGATCACCTGTGGCAAGTTCCATCATATGACTGTGATACATAAATAAATTCCAACATGTCTAATTATTTCCAGAAACTCTAAACTAACATTTAATAAATACTAATCACTTAGAACATTATTGCTGATTATCACTACTTACTGAACATATTAACTAACTTATAAATACTTGAATAGTCTATATATGTACCCCAAGGACCATATGCAAATATACTGCTAACATATTAAGAGCACACACTGGCAGTTTCAGTCACTTTCAGCTTAGCTGTTAAACTATAGCAGCATTACTGAGTATAACCCAAATTCCAGTAACTACTATAGTAAGGAATGACCAATATACTGTTAAAGCACAATATAAAAATAAAATTTCAAGCAATCCCTACAATCCAAGTCCTAGGAATAATTGTTCATTTGGTATGACACACACATAAACAAATAGTCAAGCACACAACAATCTAGAACACAGATATAACTACATAATACTCTCATCATCAGATTTCCAAGACTGGAATCAAATGTGACAACCTCGGTGCCGAACTAGATTAAGGAATTGTCATATACCTCATCAGTATATCAGATATTCCAGTAATAATGGCTGGTATATTTTTATGGCCACCTTATTCCAGATAAAAACACAATTATTGGTATATATAGTAAATGGTACATCTATAGATTACTTTATCCAATGATTATAAATGACACAGAAATGAAAAATAGTAAGCAACAGTGAAGGAAACAGGTATATAAAACCATTACTTCTAATGATTGTAAACACTGGGAATTTTATATCATAGTACATTTATTTGGCTGTTGAAAATAGATGCTGTTAAAGAAGAATTTGCCACACACCATAGTAGTAACAAAATTAGGGTTAGAGTGGGTAAGAGTTATGAAAGCAGAGTTTGACAATACCTTGACAGATTGCTCCAATGTGACGCGCCTCTCTTCGAAAGGTAGAGAATTAGCATGAGGAATGAACACAGCCCTGGGAACACCTGCCTCCTGATTGCTCTGGGCATCAGGGCCAGGTGTCCAGTTATAATCCATATTCTTTATAGTGTTCATTTGTTGCGGTTTAACTTTCTTGCTCTTTGCTATCACCATCGCACTCCTTCCTCCGAGTCAGCATCCGTCCTTCGTAACCCCCGAAACGAGCAATACATAGGGGATAATAACAATCTGATCATTTATGGTGAAAGGAGAACAGTATTCACTGCCATCTTAAGGCACATTTGGTCTTAGATAACGTAATGGCAATTTTGTCACCATAAAAATCTTCAGTATTGCAGCACTCGTGTAAACACTTTGAAAATTGACGAAATGAAACTTGATTCCTTTTGCTACTAAGAGATCAGTGATTTAAAAAACACACATTTCGGAATAATACGGTATCTGCGAGTTGTTCACCATTTCCAGGTTAAATATAAAACAACTGTGCTTCATTAAAGCCCAATTATACGAAAATATAATATTTTAAGGGCGTTGATCAAAATTATCGTTCGCAGAACTTACGAAATGGGCGCACGAATCGGACATTTGTTTTGTTGAGTTGGGTAGGTATCGTTCGTCTCTTCGGTTCTATCTATCGTTCATTTGTTTTTAAAACGTGTTTCATAGTATAAAAAAAATCGAAACCAAAAAGTGTGAACGATTTGTTGTATAGAACTGTGTAAAGCGAAGATCAGATTGGGAAAATTAAATAATTAGAGAATTGTTTTAAAAAATCCATAAAATACATATAAGCGATAAGAGAGTATTTTTCGATAGTTCATCTATAATAACGTTACAAAAATTTTACACTGTGGAACAAATTATCCTATTTTACTTACTTTACACATATATACTTTTCTAATATTGCCTAAAAACTTCATAGCATTATAATAGAAAAAATGGATTTAACTACTTAAAATAGTCATGTAACTTGCGAAGGAAACCCTTGTGTACACATTTGAATATAAAATAAAATTTCGAAAAATTATAAAACGAGTACCAAAAGTATAAAAATAACTAAAATATACATATTAGTAACCATTCTATAGTACATGGGATCAGTGCCGTACTTAAAATTGTAAGTTAATACTATAATTAGATTGAAAATTACAATAGATTTTAACATATTTTATAGCCATTATTTAAAAAAAATGATATAATATTTATTTAACAATAATCGTAGCGTTTTATTTTTATCATTATAGGCAAAACAACAATTTCGAAATCCCCATGTGAATACAGCATTAGAGTGAACAGGTGATTCCATTATGGTTGAAATACATGTTCAACAAAGTATTCAATGCATAACTTTATTTTACAATAATGTAGCAACCATTGATAAAAGACAATATTTAAAATAAAATTTTACATCATTTTATCATTTTTATATCATTAAAAGAATTAGCCGATATTTTACGCTTGTATTCCAAATTTGTAATTATAATTATTAGGGTAACATTAATTATTCTATTTCACTTCATCGCACGAAATACATAACTTCCTATCTCATTTTCTTTCTGCAGCCAGTATTGCAAGAAAACTTAAAATTGTGTTTCATTGTCTAGACGCTAGATGGCACTGTTATTCTGAAAATTGAATAGAAGGAGAGTAAGAAAAATCGAAACTCGCCATTGTAATTGAGTGAATTTGAGCCATTGCAACGAAAACGGTTTTCTGCCTTGGGTCTTGTGTGAAGTGTGTTTATCGAGTGTGTGATATTTATTTGGAACGAAAGTGCAATTATTAGTGATTTTACGTTTTGTAAGTAAAGGTTGCTTTATTTTTTGCGTATAATATGTACATTGGACTATACTTGCTGCAAGTGAACGGTTTCCCATATAATTCTTCGGATGTTACTGTTCAATATGGCCGTTCATATATTCCCTTATTTTTACTAGAATCTAGTTCTTGCCTTGAACATATTAGCTATCGTTGAAATAATTTTAGTGCAAAGCATTTTAAAGAATTTACATTTTTCGTTGATGTGGCAAATTGACAGTATGAAATTTGACATTTGAATTCTGAGTCATTTCAATTCGATGGATATTATGTGCTATATTTTAATAATATTCGCGCAAACACACCTTTTCTACCAGGAAGTAATATGTCAGGCAAAATCTTTATCAATATAATTACTATAAGTTACAGCACTATCACGGTAATTCGTTTCAATGTTTAATTCACAGATTTTGTAAGGGATTTAAATGCCGTTTGTTATTTCCGCGTGTGTTTAATGCATTTAGCAAGGGACGTCATTCCTCTGTAGACCTGTACATGTAATAATTAATTACTATTGAGTATCGTGACGGGCAAATGATAATTCTGATATTGTGTAATCGTATAAAAGACGGTTCAGTTTTCGTCGTTGTATCGTTCCATTTAATTCGGCAATAGTTGTGTTTTTATTGTTGTTTCACAATTTTTTTAATGTTACAAAATTGATAATATGTTATAAATAATTTGACATAGAAATTTTTGATCCATCATACAAGAATGATGTTATTCATTATATTATTGTGTGGTATGAAAAAAATACAATTATAAGTCTTCCAAAGTCTCTTACTGAATTCTTTTATGTGGTGTAGAGATCAGGGCAATAAAAGTTTAGCACAGGAGAGATCAATAAATAAAGATGGAATCATAACGGATTATAACTCTTAGGCTCAGTCATATCATTTGGTTACCTAACACTTATAAAAGATTCAACCAGAAGCAATATTTTGTAGTTCCATTTTTTCACATTAACATATAAACATTCTACACATACTATTATAATATAAAGTATGTATTTTAATGATATATACATTGTTAAAAGTTACATAATCAAGAATAATAAAATAAGTTCATTTGGACCAACTGACTGGAAGCATCAATTATCCACATTTGACATATGATTTAGAGCATAGCACACAAAATGTATGCCATTTTTAGGTCAAAGGATTGTAAGTGCCAGGTATAATGATATTAGAACAAATATGCATATAGATTTTTAACATTTTATCATACCAATATATATATCATTTCCATACTCTTAGTTGCATGTTTCAAAATATAACCCGTAATGCCCTTTATATATAACCAGTTTAAAACTAACATACTACTTGCCCTCTGAAATATTCCCAGATTGTTCTAACATAGGTCTTGTTTAAAAAAGGAATGTAGTTTTCTTACAATGCTGGCAACACTTTGGTAACTTCTTTGGTTTTCTAATTGTGTATAACCTATGGTGTTTACTTATAATCAGCTAAATATTTTTTTATAACAGTATCATTATAAATGAATACAACAGATATAAAATGATAAATTGATCACTAATATTGTAGAATGTCTGAAAAGACTTCATAGTTTGTTTAAAACCATAATTAAAACCAACATAAATATGGGACTTGGCATGATAATATACCAATAGTATAGCTTAGCTAGACTTAGACTATTAGTCTTATCTGTAACATGGATGAACAAAATTCTTAATAAGCACATACTCAGCTGCAGTAATTATTAGTAAGTAAACCCTATCAATAATATATTTCTCATATTTTTATAATGAGGTTTGTTTTCTACATGAACTATTTATTAATTAATAATATTTTGTTTAATAATTTACAATATTGGTTCTGCAGACATAATATAGAGGAATTGAGAACCAAACAGAACAAGAGATAAAACATCTCAACCTTTCATAAACTAAATTTGAATATTTCATAATCATTTGCGTTTTATTTTGTCTGTTTTTTTGAATGTTGTGTGTAACATTATGTAATTTCTTTATATACTACTAATATTTTAGTAATATTTAGTCTAAATTTATTTCAGAATTTTTTTTTTGTGTTTTAAAAATTGATAAATGCACATTTATGATCTGTTATCATGACATAGGCTCTACTTCATACGTATCTGATGGCCATCTTAAAGCCAGACTTCCCTAAGATATTTCTTTATTTGGTTTCATGTTAATTGGTCAATAATAATAAAAATTTTAATAATAATAATAATAATTTTATATCAAAAAAATATTATTAAGAATTTGTTATTCTGTAAGAAAATAAATTTGATACATTTGACAATGTTAAAAGGTAAGTTTTACTTACAGTATGTATAATGTATGAATATATTGAAACAAAATATTTTAAAGTTTGCATAAGTTTGAACAGTCATTCATAAAATTCATATATTATTTACTATTCTTTATTTATAAAATATAATATGATATCTGTGTCTCCCTGAAGGGGTAGGTAGAGGAGTGTAGTGTAGTACATTTCCATATTTCACTAGTTATATCTACATATATTCATTCTATTTTTAGGATTCCATAATTTATTAACATACTTTATCATTGTTTAAATCATTTAAATTCCTTTTTCAAACTGATTTGGGACCTATGGGAATCATACATTTGTAATGACTGGCATTACAAAATTTAATCTACTGTGAAGCAAAGAAATGCAATTTATTATTTAAATGAATCCTTGGTATCTATTGGTAACTTAAATTTGGAGATTCTAATCTCATTATCAAGAGACATGAAAAAGAGTAGTCTGTATGTAAGGTCTGGACCAAATAGGTTGTGTTCTGACTGATGGGGGAGTTAGAGGTCTCTGAAACTGGTGTGCATGTATGTAGAGATTGATGAATGTAGAAGAAGCATGGCAGGTATGCAACAATAGGGATATTTGGCACTTCATGATATCTGCCTACCCTGTAAGAGTCTTAGAGTGAAGATACATATGTATATAAGTCTCAATATTTATATCATAAATTTAGTGAGTCATATCAATATCTATATCATAAATTTAAAAAGTAGGGTGGTAGCAGCTGGAAGAGATCTGTGGAAGATCATGTGTTGTGACATACCTTGGAAACAGCATATATCCAGCAGTGGAACAGTGAAAACTGATGTGATAATGATGAAATAAAAAAGACAGATGATAATTTCCATACAAGAGAAACAATGGTATAGACCAGTTTGATTAACTATTTTTTATGTAATAGTTTTCCATCTAGGAAGGTGAAGGGAATTAAACTCATACGGCCTATATAAGGATCAAAATGCTGTTATTAAGTTTTTTTGTAATAAGGAAATCATTTGTGCCTCTGTTCATTTCATTGTATCTGCCTTAATAGAAACATATATGGTTAGCTCTTGTGCACTAAAATGGTCTTTTAAATAACATTCATTTCCTTACTTTTTATGTTGGCTATTTAAAAAGGGTGTTGTATTGTCAATGTGTGATGTATAATTGAGCTAATTGGCACTTTGTTATTATGGGGTATTACACCAGGTTAATTATGGGGTAGGCAGAGGGCACTGCCTTCTCAATAATGGACCTGATGTGAAGGATTACCATTACCATAATATATAATGTGCAGATAAGCAATTAATTGTCTTACATAGGTATTAAAGAATAACACTAAGAATTCTATAATTTCAGTTTATTCAGATGAATGAATTTCTTTAAATACTATTGGTCACAACAGCACACTCATGACACTTACAGAAGATCACACTTGTGTCTTGACTCCTTGCAATTTATACCATCATCATCATCATCAGCCTATCTTAGTCCACTGCTGGACATAGGCCTCCCCTAAAATGGGGGTTTGTGCCCGTAATCTCCATGTTGGGCATGCGGGTTGGAGATCGCAGGGTACAGCTTTTCGCACCGCCGATGTTCCTGCCCGTCGGCGGCCAGGGCATTTAGCTGTGCCTATTTAGGCTGCGCTATACCGCAATCAGCCCCAGTTTATAGCATGCCCTTATAGAATTATTCCTCCATGACATGTATGCTCTCCTATATAAAATAACTGGTGAAAAGTAGAAATACTACTTTTCCTCTTCAGAAAAATATAAGTTTTTTTTTTATATAGAATATAAGTGTGATAATATGTTGAAATAAGGTTACTACAACCTTACTATAATGATATCTTTATATGGTTCATTTTAATTATTTGTATAAAAAACAGGTACTAATTTCATCTGTTCTGTTGGTGGCAGGTGTGATAATGGCAACGGCGCTTCCGCCGTCGCCCGCGTGAACGAAAGAGACTCCAGTGCAGCGAACAACGTAACGGGCCCGCAGCGAGCATCACCCGACCACGATGAAAATGGTGTTGTCACAACGGCAACGAGAGGAGCTGTGAGTACAACTATACTTTGCATCCTTACCAAGTACCAAGTAAGGGTCCTTTAATATAGACCATACTTAGGATCCTTACCAAGTGCAATCTTTAGTATCTTTCAAATAGACCAGTTCAGAGAGCATTTTTTTATCCAGGTACACTTTTGATCGAATTTAGTTTGTTACTATCGGGTACACTTCGTATCCTTACAACATGGAAGGTAAGGGTCCCTTCAGATAGACCGATTTATAGAGCAAAGTACAATTTTGATAGTATTCTGTTGGATAAGTAGTTTTCCCAACTTAGAATTGTAGTAGTGCCTATAGGCCTCACACCCTATTCCATGGTGGAACAAAGACCATTATAGGTTATGTGTGGGAAGACTGCTTGGCAAAATAGAACTTCAATACGTTTTAATAAAGTATATTTTTGCAATGCTTGTGTATTAATGTCATGGTGGAGACATATTACATATCCCGTTCCCCTATCGTGGTAGCAGGGTGTCATAAGGGGCTATTAAACCCGGCACTGGCTGATCGCAGTGTGTCGCGGCCTGTTTAGCCACGGTTACATACTCTGGCCTCCTATGGGCAGCAGCGTAGGCGGTAGGAGCACCTGTGCTCTGCGATCCCCAACACGTATGTTCAGCGTAAGGACTATGGACAAAAATCCCTGTGGTATGGTCTATGTTCAGCACTGGACAAGACAAGGTACATATGTTTATAATATTTTTGTATTTTATTTTTTTATGGTAAGGACAAATGTATAATTGTTATATTTTCAATACGAACAAAATCCTCTTTATTGTCGGTCTATTTGAAAGGACCCTTACTGCGTGGACTAGTGTTTTTGATTAGATATGGCCTACTATTTTATTTATTCTTGTTACGGAAAATCAACTACTATTATTACAGGAACTTTTATTATTATGTAGGTGCATAAATATTTTTTGGCTATTAAATTATTAAAATTGACGTTTTTGGTCTATGCTATATTTAGTATATTATTTTACTGGTAGCAATTACCATAAAACCGATTGAGTACCTATATTCAATCTTATTACTATCTGTACCAATTATTAGAAACGTTGAGCAGCTTAAAAAATTATCTTTAAAAACTAAACCATGATAGCCGGTTTTTATCACCTGCGACAACATGTCCTTACGGCCAGACACCGGCCATGCCATACCAGTCGATTATCTGGTTTCCTTTTCATAATGAATTATGTAACACCTGTTGCATTACGATCGTGCCGAAAGTTTATAAGCGACCGCATTAGACTTGAACTGGACATCGTTCTGCAACACGTATTTATATACATTTATTTATATACAGGTCGAATGTTGCTCAGACAATGTAATGAAAATAATAAGAAAGAGATGTTTATTTATTTATTAAATCGTGAATGTAGATGAGGGATGTTAATGAAAGAAGGTTATCGTTTTGAGGCATGGTTCTTATATACTGCTAATATTTTATAAACATAATTTGTTAGTTATATCTGTTTATTGGTGAGCGTTTATGAGATTTGTCGCGTTAATCTTGAATATAACATAAATCTTGTATAATAGTTCTCAATTTCTTCGGTAATTCCGATGAAAGGATATCGATGGATCGTTCCAACTCTATTTCACCAATTATGGTCAATTTACATTTCTATCAGACCATTCGATGTAGCGTTTGTAAGCTTTTTAACATTAACAAAGTTCATTCATTTGTTAAACCGTTGAAATGTTACCACATTAATAATTCACATGGATTATTATAGTTATATTATTTCTGAATTGTTGGACATTGTATGCTGATACCAGCCATACATGTTTGCACTTCAAATTGATAAAATATTCCTAACCACCACATTTGACGCAATAAATCATTATTATTATAGAATTATCATATACTTTCAAGCAGTGATAGCCTAGTGGTTATGGACTCAACTCCTCACTCCTGGGGTGCCGGGTTCAAATACATGGTGCACACCTCTTTACAAAAGTGCGTTTTAAATTTAAATATCACTTGCTAACGGTGAAGGAAAACATCGTGAGGAAACC